>JAGDQP010026700.1:0-25674 GCA_022664845.1 Lepisma saccharinum
GCTTAATACACAGTTAAGATGAAATACCATTAATTAACTGTTCAAGATGGGGCCAATTCTAAACTAAGTAGATTCATTTTCCTTTAGTCACAAAGCGCACAATATGCTGTATGGTCGCAAATTGCACGGTCGCAAAATGTACGGACAGTAATGACAGTAAAACATATTATTGTATTTCTCTGCTTTTCAAATGACTTCATATTTTAAGATTTTTTTGTATATAATTTTCGTTTTACAGAAAAAAGTATTACAATACGCATGTAGCAGTCATATATTTTGAAGCAGTCATATAGAAATCTATTCGGCTGCCAACTTCTTCAGAATTAGTGGTATTCATCAGCTCCGATTCCCTGCTCCAAATAAGGGTGATTTGAGACAGATTCCATTCATCACTATTTGGAGCAGTGAGTCCGAGTTGTGAACCGTGCTCGCGTTAGGCCGATTTTTACACAGGTGCTCGCCGCCTGATTTGCTTGCGATTTGGCTAAATAGCCAATTGAGTACGTGTTCTATTTATAACAAGTTTCTATTGGCTACTCACAGATACCGTAATCACGCGGCGAGCGCCTGCAACAAAAGCCGATTTTAATCTGTATGTATTTGTTCTAAACGGGAGTTTGATCGTTATCACTAAGTGACGCAATTTCATCAGGCAGGCAAGTACCAGGATGGTACCTTCGACTTGGGCCCCGGTCAGCTCTTCTCTATCCTTTCCCCTACCGTATTCCAACCTGAGCCATAGATACCTAATAAAAGATTTTGCTAATAAATTTAGGAGCACGATCATTAAAGTTTATGAGAAAGATACATGCAAAATTGTTATCATTGATCGTCGCAAGCCACCTTAGAAAGTAAAGAATTTACCGACTGCACTTTGGATACTCCCCGGATCGTTGGAAACAAGAATGTAAGGTTGGGTGGAACAAAATTAGTTTAACGCGCACATGGTTCACAATTCCGAATCGCTGCTGCAAGTAGACGTGAATGGAATCTGTGATGTCATAGATTCAAGTCACAGACACTTGGAGCAGTGAATCGGAACTGTTTAAAACCACTTAATTTGAAATATCAGGTGTTAACCGAATAAGCACACTTTAATTTGTAATTTAAATGGTGCACAAAATGTTTAAAGTAATCTAAACTAATCCAACATAAAACTAACGCAATAGTAATTTATCAAAAATTTAAAAAGGTTGATTTAATATTAAATCAGTATAGAACGAATATCAGTATTGGAAGATCAAACACTGTAGGGAGTTAGTAAGGATTACATTGAATGCATTAAATTCAGTCTACTACTTTTGATAGATATCACTTATTTTCAGCCACTATATACCAGGGTGTGAAGTGCCTTTAGGCAGGGGTGGATTTAGTTCCTGGCCTGGCCGTGCCACACTAAAACTTTCCAATGACCTGGCCAGACCAGGTCCGATATACTTCAATTTTGTTCCGTGGATAAACAAAAATTACTTTACAAAATTGGTCGCATTAAAATTTAAATACTATATCAACTGACTGTTAAAGTTATTAATACATAGTCCGTGGCAGTACAAAAGCTTAATGCTTGCCTAGGGTGTCTTCCAGAGGAAGCTCTCCGGGGAATGGTTGTACAGCCCTGAAGGTTATGTTACAGTTCTAGTAGATTTTAAACTAGGTTCCATATGCTATTACCAGCATCTTAACTAGAATTTCCCCTCCTGTTCCTGCCCTGCAAGGAACCTTTTAGTGACCTTGTCCTATCATAAGGTGATCATATTTTTTCCAGTGATTCCGGGGATCAGTGCAACAATGATAAGTCACAATAGGCAAAGAAGATACTCATGAGGGAAGCTCTTCAAGAGAGTAAAGAACAATTATCTCAAAAAGAAAGCCTTAAAAAAACAGAAACAGAATTTCATTGTTGTGTTTTCATGAATAATTTAATTCATTTTTTATAACAATATAAGTTTAAATATTTAAAAATATAACAATTGGAAATATTTAAATTCAAAATTAACAATAATGTTATCATTTTCTAAATAATTTTCGCATTAGTTGATTGTTTCAAACTAAAAGTTTAACGTACGTGCTTCAGGGGATTAATATGTTATTTGTGTACGTCTCCAAGTGTTAGCTAATGTTGGTGATACTCGTTATAAATCTTGCCAAATGATTGCACACCAAATAAGAATATCGAAATCTGGAAGAGGTAATGAACGTTTTTAAGGCACACCTGGTGTACCAAGTTGAGGTTTATCTCCAAATTATGTGAAAATCGTGATCTTGTTCTGAACTTCAGTATGGACGTTGGTCTCATAAAGAAAAAGTTAATTATTTTAAATGTGCTTCACCAACGAAATTATTTATTTAACAACGAGTATGTGGAGATTATTTAATATTTCACAAATAAAAGCAGGCAATCAGTTCAAGATGATTCAATTTAGAAGTATGAAAATCATTAGTAATGGATCTTAGTTTTCCTAACAATTAAGTGTTTACTTTGTTGGCCTCACAACTAGTGCTCATACATATAGTATTGTAAATTTGTGGAGAAGGCTGAAGCGATCACTCAACAGTTCGAATCGGCAGGCACCCTTTGTAATTTACCTTGCTAATTTCATTTTTCTTAATTATTGTATGCAGACCGAGACGTCGTTGGGAGGACAATATTAGAAGAGATCTTCGAGAAGTAGGTGTTCGTGATGAAAACTGGCTTGATACTGCCCAGGATAGAATCCAATGGCGAACGTTTGTTACTGCGGCGATGAACTTGCGAGTTCCATAAGCCATAGAGTTAGTTAGTTAGTTATAAGATTCAACGCAATAATGTTGATCCTCTTAATAAGTTTATTGGTATGTATAAACGCATTTTCCGTGGTGAATCTTATAATGTTTGTAGTGCATCTACTAGATTCTTAATTAAAAAATGTGGAGCTGCTCCATTATATTAACTTCGGTTCCTGAGGAACCGGAATCACCATCCATTTCTAGCGATTTGATTCATTTTTAGAATGGAATCATTGGAACTGTATGGTGATTCCGGTTCCTGCTTGGAAATAATTTTTATCTAATGTAATCTGAACTTAATAGCGATGATATCAAACCTAACTAAACCGAATTTAGTTCAACACCAATTAATGTAAAATGTAATTAAAACAGATTAAATTGAAAAGAATTGTTAAACGATCTAACATAATTACTAACAACACGTTGAGTTCATAATGTAGATTAATCTGATCATCACCAAGAAAAGTGGAGGGTTCAAATATCAATGAACTTATTAATAGGATTGATATAATTGCGTTTGTAGTCATTATGAAATATATAATTTGCAAGGTCATTTTCACATAACTTTGAAACGAAAACCCTACTTGGTACACCAGACGTTCCTTAAAAACATCCATAATTTCTTCCTGATTCTGAAATTTTCATTTGGGATGCAATCCTTTGTTGATATAAATTAACAGTATTACTAGCATTTGCTAACATCTTACAATATTTAAGAATGTATTAAATCACTCGAACACGAGTTCTGACTTTCTACGTTAACACAAAATAATACGTTTTCTTAATGAGAATATTGTTTAGAATGTGATTATATTATTGTTAATTATAAATTTAAATATTTCTTATTGTTATGTTTTTAATATTTTTTTAAATGTATTTTGTTATAAAGAGACGAAATAAATTCATTTATGATGAAAACAACACAATGAAACAACAAAAAATAATAATAATAATGCATTTTAACGAAAACATTGTTTACTACATTGATTCTTACGTGTTTGAACGATTCTAAATAGCCGGAACTAAAATAATGTAATGTGATTCGTTCAAATGAACAGAAGTGAGTATAATGGAACTGTTCCAAAAATGTGTTTTTGAAATGAAAATTATTTACGTGAAGTTCAATTTCGTTATTTAATTTGTGATGTTACGAATTGGGTTATGTCGATTACAAATAACAATCTTTTAGCATGGCCAATTAATGGTTTCAGGACTGTTACTTGCTTGGATGTTGTTCCTTTGTAAGTATTTTATGGCAGGTGTAATCTTAGGTATTTAATATAATATTACATGATCCATCTTTGATTGTTTACGTTTAATGATACCTTACCTTATGTCACACTATATCCGTTTTTATTACATCAATTGAGTTACTTTTACACTGGATATAAAGTGCTTTCAGTAGAGAAACCGGGATCACCATCCAGTCCCAGTGAATCGATTCCCTGGAATAGGATGGTGATTCCGGTTCCTCGGGAACAGAAGTTATTATGATGGATTAGCTCCATGAAAAAAAAAATAGATAGTGTACGCATCATAGGAGAAGGTGTACGCTATCGTGTAAGGTTAATCAGAGAGTATGTATGCGGCGTATACCTTCGAATACAGCCCTGGTTCCAACTGAAATATTACTAAAGGTTGGCCATAGAAGAATTTCTCCTATTGTACTATCCAGAAAGCCTAGGACATTATCACGAAAAATGTAATAATTTATGTATTTCAACCAAGTCTCTACTGAGAGAAAGTATGTACCCGAGAAGTTATGTAATTACATTTGGGAAACACGCATTTTGCGATTCCTTTTCTTATTCTACGTACTCATTTTCAACAACTATGTTTCACATATCTTAATTAAAATAAGTTCTAAAACACATTTTTAAAGTATTACCTTTTAAATTTAAGATCTTAAGTTCTGCACTTTAAAATTACTTTGTAAATAATAGCTCTTCCTAACAGAGATAATACGAGTGACGAAAATACTAACGCTTTATAGCTTTCTTTTGTCGATCAAAAGTACCGCCTAGTAACGCCTCTAGCGTTTGACAAGAGGGAACCTATTTTGCCTATTCAAGTGTGTCGGCCCTGGCTACCTGAGAAGGAAAGTTGAAGCTAGTCTCATGAATTATTTATAGACCAGGTCCGTACATTTAATTGGTGTACATAATACTTCACAATATAAAACAACTTGTATTGAATTACTTTTAAATGATTTACTGAATAGTCTTCATCCTTTTTAAATTATGTGCAGTTAAAAAGCACAAGAAAACAATAAGTTCTTTCCACATAAAAAGTTGCTCACTTCACTTTTTTAGATAAAAAAAAAGTAATGACATCTACCGTTCACCTTCCGAAAATCCAAAAAACGCTCCTTCAAATAGTTTGGATTTAAATATAAACATATTATGTAAAACATCATTTAAAATAGCGATTAACATTACAAACAGCTTGAAACCAATAATTTAGTTGAATTCAACGTTTAAGAGGTGGGGTTACCATAATGTTTGTAGGCTAAATACGAGCAAATTAGCTAAAGGGCCATTTACTATTTGTAGAATAAAATTTCGAACAAATATTTGGACATATATTTAATTTTTGGAAAGTACAATACGGATACGGACAAAGCTTTTAAAATACAGACTGTCCATACAAAATACGGATGTATGGTAACTCTATCGAGAGGTCTCGGCGAAACTTCAACAACGATATATAGATCATCCAAACTGGACGCTCGCTCCGCCTTACTTAACTCATTGCCGGCTATGCCGCCAAGGGCGCCGATCCCGGGAGGGCTTTGGAGGCCCTGGCCCCCCCAAAGTTGAAGTGGGCCCCCCTAATGGGGGGGCCCAAATGATAAGGTGAAGTCGGTTCAATTTTTACAGTGCATTGTCATTCGTTTTCCCTTTCTACTAAGCTTATCTCCCTTTGGCAAATCTATTTCATTGATGAATTCCTCCCTGAAACCTTTGTGCTACAATACTTATATAAATTACATCACGTATAATACCCTCTCTTGGCTAAAGGAGTTAATTCGTGCATTGCTTGTGTTGTTTCTGCAGTTTCGTGCATAACATCGATAAGGACCATTTAGTAAGAAAAGAAAAGAAAGAATGAAAGAAAAATGAAAACGTATTTTCTGTCGTTTAACGCTCGGAACGCCAAGATCGGGTCATAAATGACCCATACAGTCAAAATATTATTTTTGTCCATTTGTCATTAAATGGAAGAGTGAAATTCTGTATATTCTTCATGTACGTGTCCAAAAATCTTATGGTAGAAAATGACGTTAAACCCATGTATTCATTGTGTAATAATTTAAGAAAATCAAGCATGAGTCAAATTTGACCCAATCTTGGCGTTTTATGTAATTATTTTTAAATGTAATTTTATACTAAAATGAGAAGTTGTTGTCGGTTCTAATGATCACACGTCTCTTTTCAAACGAAACGTGGACTATGCTGCTCGTGTAGTGGTAAAGACAAGTACTCCGCACACTGTCAGCAATGTAATCGCTTCATTTGCAAAAATCAGAATACAACAGATACGGTGTGCTTTACATCTGAGAGTTAGGTAGTTTGATTCTAGTAATTTTATATGTAGTACTTTATATGTGTAAATAAGTAAGAGACTCATTATACCATCATTTTTGTGCATCCATGAAAATAGTTACAAGGTTAATATGATGTATAAATTTTTCTGTATTTTTCATTATTTTGTAGTATCTACTTGAAAATATAAAATGCATAAATAACTTCAATGCAATGCAATAAGTACAATACAAGGAATACACCCATACTCTAAAATACCTTGATTTTGAAAAAGTACTTTATTTGATATGAGAAATATGCATGGGTCGAAAATGACTCATCTTGGCGTTCCGTGAGATGAAGTTATATTGGCGTTTCGAGGGTTAATGATCATTCATTGTGATTTTGTCATATACAAACATAATTTAAGAAAAAAAAATATACAAAAAAAGAAAGCGACAAGAAGAACTCACACAAAAGTAGGAGTAGACCTGCACTAGGAAATAATTCCGTCAAACTGCTGTTCGGATGCAATTATTGTTTACCGTTGATACCGTAATTTTGAGTTTCTAATACAACATATAAATAGGGAAACTATATTCAGCGGGTAAGAAAAGTATTTGTATAAGTTCAACAAAGAGGAAAAACAGACTGTATCACACGTAAAACACGGACCATTTCGAAATCTCTTGCCCCTTTATGATAATTTGGATGCCTTAGATAGAATACTATAGAAATAACTACCACTCGATATACACCTGTAAGGTAACAGGCAACAAGACAGTGAGGACTATGTATATTTATCGAAAAAAAAAAAGTATTTAGACAACCCAATACTACTCTCGAAATAAATGTTGTAGGTATCCTTTTGTATACAAGAGCAGTCTACGTAGTGTATTGAAGCAATCCACACTGCGTCAGGAAAGACAAGCTTGTTTGTAAGCCATGCTTTACCGTTGGATACATTATAAAGAAACATAAAACAGAGCAATTATTGCCGAATAGAATCCATTCTGACCAACCAAGAAACCTAACTGCGCGGAATGAAACCTACATTCTTCATTCTGTGAATAGAACTCAAAGAATTATTGCTAAAGATTTGGCTACTTCACTCGCCTAGGATATGCAAGTTAATGTTACACCACAAACAATCCAAAATTCATTGAAAAAATTGGGATTTAGAAAATGTATATCCAGGGTATGAATACTGGCCACTCTATTATTAATTACACAACCCCAAACCTTAACAAACCCTCCAACATTTTTACCAATTAAAGTAATGTTCTGCTTTCTGAAAGCTTCATTCTTCTTTCGCCACACGTCCTGATATCCATCACTACAATACAAGTTTATCTTCGTCTCATCCTAGATTTTTTTTTTTTTTCAAAATTCCAGGCACTCATATTGATATTTTGGGGGAAATTAGAACTTCTTTCTGCTTTCTACACATCTGTAACATTAACTTGCATATCCTAAGCAAGTGAAGTAGCCTAGGATCACTAATTCTTTGAGTTTTGTTCACAGAATGAAGAATATAGGTTTTATTCCGGGCAGTTGTTTCCTTAGTTGACCAGAACGGATCCCCAATAATTGTTCTGTATTCTTTATGATGTATCCAATGGCAGAGCATGGCTTTCCAACAAGTTTAGCTACGTCTCAGTACCTTTTACCTTCCGCACGTAATTTGAAATTAAAGTGAGCAGTTCCAATGTTGTTCAATTCACTTTGTTCCCCATGCTGCTTCTTTACGCCTGACACGGTGTTCATTGCTTCAATACGCCACGCAGAGTGCTTTTGTACACAAAAGGATACCTAGAAAATTTCTTTCGAGAGTAATATGGGGTTGTCCAAATACATTTTTGGGATGAATTTACGTAGTTGTCACTGTTTCGTTGCCTGTTACCTTACAGGTGTATCGAGTAGTAGTTATTTCTATAACATTCTATCTAACGTATCCAAATTATCATAAAAGGGCAAGAGATTTCGAAATGGACTACGTTTTGCGTGTGATATGTCTGTTTTTCCTCTTTGTTCAACTTGTCCAAATATTTTTTTCTCACTGTAGGTGAGACAGAAGCTTCATGTTGAGATAGAGAACCAAAAATTAAAAGAAGAAAAACAATATTTGTAAAATAAAGCCGTAGCGCGGCGGAAGGGTGAGCCGGACAGAAAGGGAGCCACATTTGGAAAAGCTGAATAACACCACTGCAGACTAACATCAGTTTCTGTTGTTTCCTAAGTTTAGTTTCTAGTAACAGCAGAAACTTTGTTCTTATTAGTTACAACATAATATGCTTATGTATATGACTACTGTATATGTATATTATTATATGTGTTTCTTTTTATGAATATACAATATTTGGCAAAATCTGAATTGGATTTGTATCATATGTGCCTTCTTAGACTTTTATCTGGCAACAAAAAAATATCTGAATGGGCCCCCCCAAAGTTACACGGAAATCGGCTCCCCTGGTAGCCGGTGATGCTTGATTTTTATAAAAAACAATATTGATTTTATCCAATGTACAGATATAATTAAGTGATAGTTTGGGCAGAATTTCCACTGCATAAACTAAGAAGTTCCTACAGGGTAACTTTATAGAACTATTTAGGCTTCAGCAACAAGTGCTGGGAAGCCTTATACAATCTCTATATCGGTCTTTTGACAACTTCCGAACCAGTAACTACCAGGGCTACGAAGATAGTTCAGCTGTCCCGCGACTGAACTCCGACTTACTTGTTTCCATATAAGTATATTAAATTCTTTCTTTGCTATTAAAAAAGAACATTAGAGTGTCTCCTGATTTTCTATGGTACCGATTAGTATTGCAAAACTCTTTCCATCTTTTTATTTTAATCAGTAAATGGTGTAAGAAACGACCTATATTAGAATTTAGACAGTTTGACTTCTTGACGTTGTGATGAGATCAGTCTAGTAGTGGCTGATATGAATGGGAGAGTCAATAGAGGTAAAAATCTATCAGCAGAGAGAAATCATGGGAACAACAAATCGCAGAAGAAAATAATTTTCTGTATTTATCCGTCCACGAATCAATCTCCAACATATTTATATTATTGTTGAAAGACAACCGAAAATAGTTTCGCATTGTTAACTAGACTACTTGTATGACTAATGTCATATTTTTAAACTACAATATAACATGATAAATAAAATTTATCACAATGAAACGAATTGTCACAAAACTTCTTCTAGTATAAAACAACACCAACAAAAGCATTAAATTAATATTATCAGTATTCATGAATATAAAGCTTTTAGTGTTAATCGAGACGAGTCTCAAGATGCAAGTCTCGGTCTCGTCTCGAGGGATAAGTCTCGGTCTCTGGTCTCGTCTCGAGTAAGTCTCTATGCATAGTGTCTCAGTCTCGACTCCATTTCTAGACCTTAGTCTCGGTCTCGGTACCATGCCTATGTACGACATTTAATATTTATAATCATGTCTAGGAATGAAACACACCACTAGGTAGCACAATATCATCGACAAACATCATACATCAGGGGGATTGATCTCTCACATCCTGAGTTATAACGTCTATTACTACGTTGAAGAGGTACAGGCTTAAGGCTGAACCCTGGGGTAATCCAACCATAACAGGGATTTTTAGTGTCAATCCCACACTACTTTTTACCTAAGTTCTAGCTCTTGTATATATATCTTGGATTATCCTTACATATTACTCTGGCACTCCTTTCTCCCTCAAGTATCTCCATACTTCCTGACGTGGTACTCTGCCGTAGGCCTTCTCCAAATCAATAAAGACCATATGCAATTCGTTTTGCTTTTCAATAGTTTGTCTTAATGTAAAAGTTGCGTCCGTTGTACTATTCCTGGCATAAATCTAAATTGTTTTTTCTTGCATTGATGTTTCTTCTCGTAATCTTCCTTCCATAATTTTCTCCCAAATCTTCATCGTATGTGACATTAGTTTGATTCCTTTATAGTTTCCACAATCCTGTATATCTCCCTTCTCCTTAAAAATTGGTACAATAATTCTATTCCTCCATTGAGTCGTCTTTCTTTCTTGTTCATAGATTTTTTGCATCAGATCCCATACAATATGAATACCTTCTGGTCCCGAACTCTTCCACGCTTCTACAGGTATGCAATCAGGACCTGTAGCTTGTCCGGTCTTCATTTCCTTTAATGCTTTCTCTACTTCTTCTCGTCATGTCGGTCCAAAATTTGGAGTTCCATCGCTAAGAGTTCCTCAGATTTTTTTTCATTTAGGAGTGTTTCGAAATATTCGGCTCATTTCTCTTTGATCCTCTCTTCATCGGTAAGCACTAATCCTTGGCCATTCTTAATTTGCCTAATATAAGATAAGGTGCCTTTGTTGCCTTTCCTCTGATTTTTTATAATCTGTATAGCCCCTCACTCCACCTTCTGTTTCAAATTCGTCATCCCAGTCATGCGCTTTTGCTCTAGCCACTGCCCTCTTTGCTTCCATATTAGCCGCTTTGAAGCTACATTTATCTTCTTCTGTCCCTGAAGCATCCCATCTTGTTTTAGCTTTCTTAGCTTTAATAGCTTCTTGCACTTCCTTATTCCACCGCCACGTCTCTTTACTTGCAGGGGGGCTCTTTCTAGAAGTTCTACCCAAAGTCTTCTCTGCGGTCGTTAGCATGATCCTACTGTTCACATCCCACCATTTTCGCACATCCTCTTCTTTCGATAACCTCTTCCCTGAACAATTTTCTTAGTTTCTCTTCTTTCAGTCTCCACCATCTAATTTTGGGCTCTCCATTTCGCGGCCTCCTATTACTATTATTTCTACCTGCAAACTCCCAGTCCACAATCACCACTCTGTGTTGTGGGACCACACTTTCACCATTTATGACCTTGCAGTTCTTTATCTCCTTAAGATATTGTCTTCGGCACAAGATGAAATCGAATTGACTTTCTTTTCCACTACTCTTGTGGTGGAATTTTAGTGAATTTTCAAATATTAATAAGATATTAAGGAAGCATTATATCAGCCTTCGTATTCTGTATCAATATTTTCAAATTGAACCTCTGTGCGAACGCAGAAAAATTATAGATATGCAATTTATTGAACATTTAGTCACAACCGAGTATATTGAAAAGACTTGTTGCAAAATTTTGTTATAAGTGTGCCCACACATAATATGAGAAACCACAACTTAATCAAAGCAAAATCTAATCCCAAGAGTACCCTAGCTAGACTCGTAACTAATTACAGAGCCTGACGAAATAAACCTGATTTCAGGATGAGCACTGTTTATCATTTGTAGAAATTTTAGCTTTCAGCCTCGACATATACCTAATTTATTTTTAAGTGTACTGTGAGTGTTAAATGTCAACAATTTAATTTTAGAGGGCAAAATATTGTAAATTTTCAAAATATGAAATAAAATGTTTTATAATGTAGTAACTTTACTACTGACTTGTGTTATATTGGCTGTAATGCCGCTCATAACACATTAATAAAGAATTACAATTAGTCCACTCACTATTATTGCACACAACAATCAATGAAAACTACACAGTATTTTTGTTTGTCGTTTAAAACACTGCTTCTATTTATTTATATGTACTGTCATTGTTTAGCAAAGACTTTCAATGATGTCAGCAAGATTACCCTGCGTCACCCACGCCGCAATTCTTTTCTTGTAAAGATATTGATGATATTTCTTGTAAAGATATTAATTAGGATCTCAGGGGAGGTATCACCCCCCACCGTCCGCCATCCCTCTCTGGGTTTCTCTTAGTTGGTTTATCTGAACTCTCAGCACACAATCCCACGGACAAAGCTGTTCTTTTTTGTCTTGCGCTATAGAATATTCACGCTCAAATGACTACAAATTTAAGCGAATCTACATCAAATTGAAATTATGCCACAAGATCTCAAGCACGAAGTCCTTATTCATACATAAGCAAGCCTAATAACGTGTATGAAAAACTAGAAGTGTTATAATTATTACGCTTTCAAATTCAGCATTCATTCTGTAACCTAATTTCTGAAACTATACTGAATTCAGCAAGTATTCGACTTCGTATTTGTGTTCATTCTCTAGGAAAAATCAACATAGATACATTCGTTTTTTTTTTCTTTTATGTTAATGAAATGAACTTGTAACTTCGTTAGTAGATGGCAGCACACTTTGAACTGATACGCAATAGCAAGTGCACTTATCAAGTTTTATATATAATATTGACTTGTATCCAGCTTAGTTCTGCTTAAAACTCTAGGCAAAGAAAATGCATAACCTTTAGCTAAATTAGACAATTATAATAACATTTTGCAAAGTATTCAAATCATTACAGTTATTAATGGTACCAAGTCCAATATCAGAACGTGGAGCGTTACAAGCAACAACCTTTGGTGGTTTATTGCACATATCCTTCACGTGAAGGATATGTTCTAACTAATTTTTTGGAGAGGTACGGTATTGCCAGGGACCAGGCTGATCCCTGTCAATACATTTATCGTACCTCTAATATCAAAATCTAATCATATATATATTCGAATACTCTTACAAGCTATTAAATCGCAGAATAGTATTAAAGCATCAGTACGCGTTTTCGTAAATAAATTAGTTACAGCAAAATTCTTTTCCGAAATTGCAATATACAAATAACTCCAGTTAATTCAAGTAAGGTTAATTTATTGTATTGTGGTAACAAAACTATGGCTTACGCCCCTCCCGCACATTAGTTCAAGTCGATAGATTGTTTCTTCAGGCTAATAAGGTGTGACATGAAACATCGGATTGTAGAGAAAGTTTCTAAAAAAAAAAAAATAAGAATAGACGAATCTGCGGGTAACTACTGTATCATATACGCACCGCTGCGCTGGTGTTAATAATCGCCTCTTCTCTGTAGAAGTAGGTAGATGCCATTGCGGTACAACTGTGGTGGATATAAAGGAACTTCCTCAGATTGTTGCCCTTTCGCCCACTTCCAGCAATGAAGTTAGAGACAGAGCGAGATAAAAGAAAATCGGGCTGGGTATGGTGAATATGATGAATGACGAAGAATCTCCAATCTAAACAAGTGCGGTTTCTGTTTCGTCCTTAAGGTAAAGTGCGATTGAGTAGCTTCTGCTGTTGACACAATGTGTGCGGTATCACTTTTCTATAAAGGTTTCAAGCTCTTCTAGCTGAAGCAAAGTTTTAACCTGACCTGTCCTTTAATAATTGTTCCAATGCCACAATATTCTATGGTGCTCACTTTGGCACGCGTGTGATATGTTTCGACTATTATGAGCGAATTTTCTGTCCCAGTCATTAGTACGTGCTCTGTTTAATACAACTGCCATCAAAAGCTTTCTGGAATTTCCGTAAATTACCTAATTCACATTAAGATATTAATTTGCACTTTCTGTGGCAGTTTCATCTAGTCACGCATACAGATAATTTATACAAGCACACACGCGGCAACAGCAGAGACCTTGAAACAACAGGCTCAGCATGTTCTAACACAGAAAATTCTGGATACTCTCTTAACAAGAAAAAATGAATTGAGTCGCCATAGAACTAGATTGCCCCGGCGATAGTTTATTGGTTTTACCAATGAAGCTACGAACATTTTTGGAGCAGTTGGATCAAAGAGATCCATATATAAATCACGTAAAAATGTTATGAGGCTTAATCTAGAAAACCGTTATAACTAGAATAGAGGTCCATGTTCGAAAAATACCAAGTGATAGGTTTGCAGAAAAAATCTGAAATTGTAAGGGTTCCTGTAAAAAAATGCCTTTTATGCACTAATCAAATTGATCCAAATTTTTTAATTCATTATGATTCTCCCTGAGCACAAAAATGGAATATACATTTCAGAATAATATATTTTTAAAGAAAAGTGCACTGTAATTGTATCCTTTATTACAGTGCATATGTTACCATGAAAGCTAGTAATTTACAGTGTTAAGCAATATTAACCGATCTGTGTTGATGAATGGTTGGAAATATACATTTTGTTACCAGTTTTCACCGATGAATGCCGGTAATCCCAAGATCTGTATTATGATTAAGAATAATCGCGATGAAATGCTTGCAGAGTAGTTGTGCTGAGGCCGTAGATTGCTCTGTGAAATTGTGCAATAGTGACAATGAATTCGCCCAGTAATGAAATCGTTTTCTGAAGCCAGAAAGTTTAATGAACTAGTGAATTGTAAGCGTCAAAGGAGAAAACAATAGGGAAACAGTCCCAAGATTACAAACGCACTTTGAAATACTGCGATTTGTTAGCGGTTAAAGCGTAAGATACTTGAAGATTAATCGATCCCTTTTAAATAGGGGAGACCAGAATGAAATAGAAAAATATATTAGTTTAGTAATTATCAAAATGACTTTTTGTGTGAAGTCCATTAGTGTATAGTGAATGAAGGCAGAATACATATGTTAAAAGAACTTCAAGTTTCATACCAAAATATAATGTATCAAGTTATGTTTCGATAAGCCAGGACGGCTGAGGAAAACCATCTCACACAAGAGTGCATTCTAGAAATTATCACAGAATACTTCCGTGGCAATCTGCATTCGCCTTTCTCCAAAATTGAAAACTGACCGAGACAACATGCACTTGCTTGGAAATAAGCAAATGAATAAAATTGCATTACACTATTAAATAACCAAAAACAATAAACAAAAAACTATAATTTTACAGTTTCCTCTGGCAAACATTCATAGTTATATTTACGCAATGCGCGCGAGCTACATGGATCTGAACATAAATGATCACTGAATTTTTAATCACATGTTTTCATGAAAAAGTTCAGTCCTTTTATTCGTAAGCTCTTTATTATTGTTCATTCACTGCAACTAGTTGCCTAATTTTAATATCATAATCACGTACTAACTTCTGGACAGTATTCGTGACAGAGAGGGGTGGGGGAGAAGAAGTTGCACTAACAGTGAATGCTCCCTCGCTGAAATTCCCAAAGATGACGTTCTTCGACGATAGTCCCACCACGCTGAAGTATTACACCAAGCTACACCAGTCACAAGATTGGGTGGTAGGCAAAAGAAAAATAGCTTCATAATTAACTTTGCTAACAGTTCATGAAGATTACAGCACACAAGCCATATGCAGGTTGCAGAACTGGCTTCACTCAACACTGCCTGAAGTTCAATATGCATTGGCTTTCCACAAAGGAAAGAACGTCAATTACGAACACATTTCATCAAACGATGAAGGCTTCACTCATCAGACCCGTATAGGCCCTATACTTTAGTATGATTTGCAATCGCGCTCCCTAACTTGACAACGGAGCCAAAGTTGTAAATGCACGATCATGATGCACTGACACTGAAAATTACCAATGTGCGGAAATTGTATAAATCCGCCATGACCATGACACTTCCACTGCGTCTTGCACCGACAACGTTTTTGAAAGATACAGTAATCGCCTTCTGTGCACAACTTCGAACCACGTTAATACATAAGTTGGGTTATAAATGCAACTTGTAGAAATGTTTATAGCAGTTAAATTACCAGATACCGAGCGACTTCTCGCACTCAAACGGTTACTTCGAGTGGCTTTGGCTTCACAGACGTGGGCAAAATTGAAACTCGTCCAGCATGATGTCGACGATCGAAGACCTGCCCTGCATCTTCTCGAAAATTTGAGACGCGAGCCTATTCTACCTGACCTAACAGTAGGAGGCTCTGCAATCGGACAATTTCTATCATGTAAAATCCAATAAGGTTCATATTAATAACAATATACATATTAGTAATCGACGTTATGAACATTAATAGTGAAACAAAGAGCATAGATGAGTCGTAGCTCAGAGCTTGCAAAGGGTGCCGTCGCAAGAGCCATCTTATCCGTATCTGTCAATCCAAGGGCAGATCTAAAAGGGCATCTGAAGTGGAACTTCAAACAAAAGGTGTGGAACACTCGGTTCCTTGTGCCAGGATCCAGTGCAGCAGACTGAGTCACCGGAAACTCATTCTACATCGTTAGCTAAATGTATTTATGTATGGATGCGTTCAGGGAGAAGTTGAGAATGATGCTGCTTCAAAGATACAGTACTTAGATTTACACATTAAAGATCAACTGATTAGTGCGATACCAAATACCGCTCATGACAAGTCTTTAATTTCAATGGACTAACTACTCCAGTTAGGATATATTGATACTCTGAGTTACAAGTGGTAAGCTCAATCGTCCTACAAGTAAAGTATCAAGCAAAAGCATGTGCTATTTCTTTTTGGGTAACTCGAGATGCTTTAAGTAATGTTGTTTTAGGTAATGAAGTGTTGCAAGTCATTTTTACTAACTGGCCGTTTGTTCATTCTAAAAGATAATACTATTGGGTTGTCATCTACAGATTCGTCACATTTTGTCGAGATGATTACTACTATGGACAAGCGGTGGCTACAATTTTGTTCGCAGAATGCACAAGAGCAAATTGTTTTATCATTATCTGAAATAGCCAAGTCTTTGCGACTTCTAAACGATAAGATTGATCATGGTTTACACGACAATGTGAAGGTTTCTACTGAGAAAGAAGATAGTTTTTTAAATCAAAGCAAATAGAAGTTGCTTCACCTAAGTGCATTGAAACGGAACCTGTCAGTCAAGAGCAAGATAATGATCAAAGGAACAGTACAAGAAAGAATCGAAGTTCAAGGAGGAATCGGAACAGTTCTAAGGAATCATTCACAAGGAGTCGGTCTTCACATTTAAGTCAGGAAGAAATTTAACTTATGGTTTGGATTAATGAACAAGGCATTATCACCAGTTTTTGAAAAACACAAATCAACCTTGGAACTAATGTTTTCTAAAGGGCAATTACAGCAAGCATGGGATTTGGTGCTAAACTGTTAGCATCTTCAGCTAAATCAGGTTTTATGTATTCTAACGAGGCTAAAAATGTCTATTCTAGCACAAATAGGCCTATTCTACAAGATAGGTCTACTAGAAGCAAGAATGTTAGCTATACATATTTATTTCAACAGGAAAAACATCTTTATTGAGAAATTACGTAACATAGTTTGAATTGTGTGTCTTTTTACAGCATTTGATGAGTTTTCATCAAAATGTATTATATTCATTCAATTTTTTTGTTTATTTATTACGAAACCCCTAGAAATACGATTGTATGTATTCATTTATCTCATTAGCGCTTTCTGCCCAATAGCAGCGTGGATTACAAAGTACTAAGATCGAGAAAGGAACTTACCATGGACTGATTGTCTATCGGCAAAATATGAGTGTTTCATAGATGTTAATTCGTTTCCAGGTGAGCTGTTCTTTGGAACATTGAACTTGAAATACTTATCTGGACTATACTTTGACAGTAAACTCTAAATACTTCATCGGATTGAATGTTATTTTTTTCTGTCAATCAGTTTATTTTCTTTTTTTCACTTATCCCGGGTGAGAAGTCATATAAGGAATAAATCTTTACTTTTCTTTTTTTCGTAAGGCAAAGTGAGTGCCGTGAAGGCATATTTAGTTTATGTTCTTGCAACATTGTAATCTTTTCTAATTCAGTTTTCGTATGTTTTTAGCACGTCGTTCAAATATCGTAATTGTTTTATTTTTGTTTACTTCCTTCTGATCTTGACAAATTTTGTTTGTTCTATGTTCGTCGTTTGTTTTTCAACATGTCCGTATAAACACGCGGTAGTCAAGGAAGGTTTTCCTACGTATATACATGGAGGCATATACATAGCCAGCATTAACGTAATGTTTTTTTATCATGAAGCAACAATCTATCTGCAATGGTAGATTACAGATGTGTGCCTCAAGTGCATGTATAGTATATGTTTATCTTTGGATCGATAGTGACCGATCATTATCATGTCTAAGCATCTATTTTTCTGTTGTACATTGATTTTGTTATTTATCTGCTGTTGATTTTAGTGATGTGTGTGTTTCTTCTTCTTTTTATGGTTGTCGGTACATTCATATTATATGCATTCAAATATACGAGTCCCAGTCTCTTTCCTATATATTCATTTCATTAGCAAATTTTATTTAATAGTTTATTCTGGTGTTGCCAAATCAAAAATACTCGAACCATTTGTGTCCCATGTGGTGGAGAGTAGGCCTACACGTTACGCTCTATTTGAAAATAAAAACATGCCGGATTGTAGCAGCAGCATTAAGAGCCTATTTAAGAGAATGTCATAATAGCACCATCGCATTACGTTTGTTCATATATCTTGAATTTCACTGAAAAAGTGCGGCAGTGTCAGACAGCCAGTTCTAATGCTGTTGCAAATTGTAAACGCTTAGGAAATTTCCGATAATTATAAACATTCTAAAGTAATTTCAATGTATTTTATTCAATAGGTTGGTTCTTAGTGATTGATAATAGAAGTCTCGTGATGGTATGTTCAACTTTACGAATATAATAGCAGTAAAGGTATTTTTCTAAGGTCATTTTGTATGACTTAATGATTAGAGATAGATTAAAGGTTGATTATTGGTTATTTACTAATCACTACACACATTTGTACTTTGTATTAAATACTTTTTTCAAGTAAGGAGTCATCATTTATATACTTCTAAGTAAAAATAAACGGTTTAAGGTTGGGAAAGAAGTGTTGAAGGTACGAAGGAAACTCGCATAACAATTCTGGCCTGACTTAAAGTGAATCTTCCTTTCACAAGTGCGACAACTTAATGAAAGTTTAGCAAATCGAGCCAAAAAGGTTTAAATAAAATTGAATCCAGTAGTCTAGTTTTCAAGAATCAAGGTTGAACTAGCTTTAACAGGACAGCGAAGAAGAAACTAATATATTTATTTTAAGAAACATTAACCTGGATGGTAATCGAACCGAAAACCTTTGGAACACTGATCCGATGTTGTAGTCGTAAGACTAGGGAACCACTCGTTATTTATAGCTAGTTCATCAATTTCACAAAAGATGGCTGTAGTAAAAGTTGCTGGACATTAGCTTACGAATAAACATTCGTAGCACGTGATGGGACTTCATCGCACTCAGACGAGACGGTAGTGTAAGGAAATAAACTTCAGTTAGATTTCAAGTTTCACAAGGTTTCTCGCATATCTGGTTGTTCCAACAAGCTTCAATTAGGTAAATTATAACAACCAGTTGTTTCAAGAAGTTTGTTTCATACTTATGGTTATCAAGTGGAACACAGTATCAACTTTAACAAGATCAAACCAAGTGACTGGCAACATTGTTACAAGCTAATATGCTACGCGGGAAGCGATAGCTCATGGAATTACACAATTATCGCCCTTGACAGGTCCAAGCGACCGTAGATCAGTTGGTAGACCCTTGGCTTCACAATTAGAAAATTATGGGTTCGAGTTAAGCGGGCGGTCGTCCTGACTGAAATTATTCCACGGGTTTTCTTCAGTGCTGGAATGGTGTCCCCCATCGAGCTCTACGTAAACTATACTGGAGTGACTACTTAGTGTTGAAAGATAGACGCCAGAGCAAATATTTAAGCTCGTTTGTCCACTTCCAGTCTAATCCGATGTGGACCAAATTTTCAGTTCTAAATCAGTTTTATACTCTTGATATCGCTGTGTGGCCCGTTTTTTGATTTAAGTCTTAATTCGTGAGTTATTCATGTAAGAGTGTATCGTACTCTGCATACAATAGAAAATACTGCAAATAATATGTACGTTTCTTGCAAGAATTAAAACATCAATTAAAAAACGGGCCACGCAGCGATATCAAGCGTAAAAAACTGAGTTAGAATCGAAAATTTGGTCCATATTGGTTTAGACTGGAAGTGGACAATCGACATTAAGTTTCCTCTCCGCTTCATAGCCCCACATATTCATGAAATTTTCAATGGCTGCAGTCAGTCCAGTATCGTATTAATGGAGGTCGTGGTGTCCCCAAATTCCACCTTTTCCGACTTTATTGTCACATCCTCTCTCTTCCGATTCCCCGACAGTAAGATAAAATGCCTAACTGAACACATTCAAATTTACCCGTGACCGCTCAGAATAAATTCAAATTGTGCAGCTTCTTATGTATATGAACTATAATTATTCAATTATTGATATGTTAATTAATTAGTTCAAGTCACGGAAATGATTTAAATATGCATTAATATATATGTATATAACATTTACTATATTTACATACATAGAAAGACTCTTACATAAAAGTTTGAATTTGTGTTCAACAGATGGCAGCATCAAAATACGCTAAACTGCGAAGTGAACAACTTCTTCATTTAAGAAGAAAATCATTTCGTTTCTGTTTAATAACAATTCTTATTTTATATTTCTTTCGTTACTAACGTTCTTTGTGATTCTGTTTATTTGTTTCTGTCTTATTAACATTCTTTATTAGTCTGTCGTTACTAGTTATACTACTAATGTACATAAAAGCTTATGCTTGATTTTGTCAAGTTGGATCGAATTGAATCATAATGTTATATAGATTTGATGGTTCTGCTCTATGCAATTCTTGAGTCCGATACTCCATGAATCTAAATAAATGAGTTTTTCTTTTTCCTCCCAGTCTTTTATTTGATAAAACACTTAGCTTTGATAACTTATCTTTTAAGAGTATGCTAGCACGCCCGACACCTTCACTAGGTGGAACTTGGGGCACTGCTCCCGGAATCGTGTGTTATACATGATAAATCACTTGACTTCACTCAAAGGATCCAGAAGATACTAAATCCCTGAGATGAGCAAAAAGGATGCTTCAGTTATATGGGGCCCAACTTTGCGGCAGTGTGAAGTGTGTGTGTGTATAAAAAGCAGAACTAAAAGAAAATGTTTTCATAGGAAAATGTCTACTGAAAGCGGAACTAGTATTCAAACCAGACATGACTATCTACATAAGAATCAAAACGAGGTGGAAACAATTGAATCTAATAAAATGTTACATTGCTAAAAGCAATCAAATCATTAGAAGGGAAAAATGATCATGTATATGACAAAGTGACAAAAATACAGTCTGATCAGAGCGAATCAATGGAAAAACTGAAAAACGAAATGCAATCTGCTCAGAATGAAACGATGGAAAAACTTAAAAACGAAATGCAATATATTCAAAATGAGGCAACAGATAAAATAAAGATTCAAATGCATCATCAGCAAGCTGAATTGACTACTAAACTTCATAATCAAAAACATTTAGTAGAGAAAATTGATCTATTGGAAACAGCTTTCCAAGGAAAGGTGAAAATCCTAGAAGAGCGGATGTCTACCTTACAACTGGATATGGATAATCATATTACCTCAACAGAACTGGTACTAGAAACTCAATCCAACCAGATCTCGGAAATTTAATCTCAAGTAAAAAACATTCTCACGTGGAAAGAGGCATTAGATACTATTGAACTCGAGCAAAAATTTAAAACACTAATCAATCAATCAGAGCGATATAAGATGCAGTCACCTGATAGAGATAAAACATATGATAAAACAGTCTCTGAAAGACTTAAAGGTTATAGAATTGACTATGGAAATAGTTATGACAATGGATATATGCATGGACACGATAGGTTTCTTTTCGAACTCTTTAAGGATAAAACTAGCCAAAGGACCATTAAAACCGAAAGACTATTGTTGCACATCTAAATGGTATGGGAATATAGTCAGACAAAGCCCAAAGGAATATATGATTATATTGGCTTATTTCATAAAAAGTTTAGATATATCAGAACCTAGTAAATTAGACTTAGTAAATAATGTCATGCAAGATGCTGCTAAAGCTGGTTCCCTTTTCGCAGACGATATATGCAAACATTATTCGATTATTTTCAGGAGTTTCTTTAATATTACTGCAGTCACGAAAATCTTAAAAAGCAGAAGAAAGAACTATTAGAAATCAAAATTAACTGGAACATATCAGATAGCTATGAACTGCAAGCATTACGTCTGATAGCTAAGTTTCGAAATATTGATGAAACTACATCAGATCATAAATACTTAAAAACATGTTAGAAATGCTACCAGTACATATACAAAAGAATCTATCGTTATCTAATTGTTTTAATATTAATGATTTGTTGTTAAGTTTACGAAGGTTAAATTCATTTCGTAACAAGACTAGTGTTCCTGATCGACATAACATTATCCGCAATAGAGGCTATCAAAACGAAACAAATAATAACAATAGAAACCTTCAAAACCTCTCTATCAATTATGTACGAAATCAGCAATTAAGAAATAGAAATACAACTTATGATAAAGGATACAAGAATAGAAACTACATTCATCAATCCATTCAAGATCAAAATAGTAATGAAAAAGCAACTTCTAATACAGATCCGCCAACTGCAAAAAAAGATACAGACTACTACTAACTGAAAATAATCAGATAAACCAAGGTCTTTCTATATACAATTCAAACTTGACAAATGAAGTCTCTAATTATCAAAATATGTATAACCTAATCTTAGATCAACCAATTATATCCAGTCAACCTGTAGTAGAAACAACAGCCTTTTTTACCGAAGAAGTTGAAAACGTAACTTTTGATTGCATGTATATTAATTTCAATAGAAAATATTTGAATATAATTTAATCTAAAATATTGGAACTACCAGTTGACATCTTATTAGACACCGGAGCTACTTGCAATGTAATGAAAAAGTAAGTATCTGACAAATTAAAGAACCAATATCGTATCATTAAACTAGATATATGTGGAACAGAATATACGAAATTACGATCATTTTCAGAATCCGACACAAAAATTATTGGAAAATTTACCTTAATATTGCCTTTGCAGGATCAATACTTTGAAGTAGAAACGTTAGTGGTCAAAGAACTAGCCATGGATATTATAATTGGACAACAATTTCTCAAAACTTTTGAAGAAATCAAATTCAATTTCAAAGACAACAAAATAATCCTCATCAATAGAGCTGGTGAGATCATTATACCTGGTCCTGAAATAGAAGAAAAGGAATCCCGAACACCAAACACTGAAAGTGATGTCGAAACGGAAAAAGTCATATGTTACAACCACACAGCAACAACAATTAAAGGACTTAATAAAACGTATAAATAAACCTAACTCTCGCAAAGAAAATAAGATGTTAAGATTAGAAAAATTAAAGCAACAACTGGAATTATTTGCTAGCTTAGATAGCTATACAATAAAACAAAAACAAAACAAAAGAACTGAAAACAAAACTAAACAATCTGCAACAAACTTAACAAACACAATTTCAAGCCAAAAGCAAGGAATAAGGTGTATCACCGGAAATGACGTACATTGTAATAACCATGACAGTAAGATAAACAAACAACCTATTGATAACAGAAATAAAATGTATAAAAATTCCGATAAAAAGAAGATAAATAAGGGAGTGAAAAGGCGTGAGCGATGGATAAGTCTAAACCCCAAAATAAACGTAGGACAATATTTACAACAGAACAACAAAAAGGAAAAGAAAAAAGGACGAGGAAGTAATAAAAAGGGCAGAGTTTTTCGCAAGTCTAAGCGATCCAGAAAGGTAAAAGATATACCTAACCCCATAAGTAATAATCCTCTAAAATTAGATTTTCTCGATGTGATAGAAACAACAAATACATACGAAAACAAAACGAAAGATAATAGTAAAAAGAAAAAAGAAAATTAACAGATAGTTTAGACAATTCTGTAACAAATCTAATAAATGCAACACCTAGTGAGTTCAAATAGAGTAAAGAATTTCCTAATAGTAACGAATCTCCTAAAAAACGAATCATTAAAGATAAAAATTTCCACTTAAAGCCAAAACGGTATCAATTCAAGCAACCAGACTAAGTAAAATCGAACACAAAATCAATCGTTTCGAAATATAAATCAATGATTACAAGATCAGATACCATTGCACTTGCAGGGCATCAGTTAAATATCTGAATATTTTTTTTAAAAATACTTGATTTCCTTATCTGAAAATTGTGACAAAGTTAAATAGTTTCTATCAACAAAATGTGGCAGGATGTGGAAGAAAAACTAAATAATAGCAGTAACGATCTGATACTGGATCCATAACCATCAGGAATTTCTCAAGAAGAAATTGCCGAAGCTATATTTATAAATGACTTGAAAATGCAACAAGTTTATAATCAATTGGTAACAAACTTGAAACCTTACCTACGGTTACACGTATATAATTGCAAGATTCATGTAACGAAGAAAATTTTCATGTACCTCAAGATTACTACATAAAAGGAAAGAAATAATTAGCACGCAATTGGTTATGTAAACTAATTCTATTCAATTATTACACAATGGACATTTCCGTTTTCCCCGTCCTTATATGTTTAACAATTTGGTTGTGTACATCGGATTAAATAATACATATTGTTTTTTAAATTTCAGCGCTACGGTTTTCCGTTACGTAGAAATATAGCATGAAATACTGAGAATTCAATCTCCTACGTCATACAATGAAAATCATCCTCTGATTGGTTTGACGTAATCAGTTCGTACTATTTCCGTAGCTATATGCTTCTCCCTAAGTTATGTTCCTTATTCAGAAATTTGAGGATGAAAAACCAAAAAAGAGAAACCACATTCACATCATCACTTAACAAAATAATTAATGTACAAATCTGCAGAACATATTTCAATAAGTTAAAACACCAAAACATGTTTTAAATAATATAAATTGCTCCAAACAATGACAGCAGCCAGTCTTAACTTGCAGTGCTCTTCTAATCACTGGTTTGTATCACTTTTGATGTCTTGAAAATTTAGAGCAATTGGTTAACGCATGCAACTTTTAACTTTTTATACTTTCACCTAAGGCTGTTCGAACCCTATCAAAGGCCGTGTTTTATTTTACTCCACGAAACGCAAGAGTAACTTCAATGTAATAGATTCAATTTACGTTTTTATTTCTTACATGCTTTCATTATTATTTTTTACAATGACATATTAAAATTATTCAATTATATTCACGGGCTACAAGTGGTACGTTCAATTGTTAACAGATGGCAGTAACAAGCACTATTAATTCATGTGCTTTTAAGTTCTTGAAAAATGCTTCACTAGCATTCATTAAAAAAGTATACGATTGTCGAACGTAAAAACCCACATTTATTTTACAGAAAAAACAGGTAATTCTTTTTAAATACAAGAGTTCGAAAGAGCATTAGTAGAAGATATCTTATGATTTAATCATGATAAAAGAGCTGCTCTAAATTAGTGTTGAAGCTACCAAAATATATCAATATCTTAAAAAAAGTATTAAAAGTAAAAATCAATTCTAAATTAATAAAACGAACTAAATGACGTGTTAAAGCATACAGAAACGCTATTCATCACTTATACTATTTCTTTCGATCTATTTTTGCTATCTCTTTTTAAACACATCAAATACCATCTGTACGTTAATGAAAGCAGTCGGCAGACTGATTACGTCATAACATGGCGGCGCCCGATTAAGCGCAAGTCTGAGACTCTTTTGAAGCAAGTCGTTATTACTCTTGATAAAT
>JAGDQP010026701.1:0-25673 GCA_022664845.1 Lepisma saccharinum
CGGCCAACTGTTAAAACAGATATAGCAAGTCGAATGAGACTGGGAACTTCATTTGTAAAGTCCTGAAGCTCTCATTAAGTGGTTTTTTGCTCATGATCACCTTAACTATGCCCGCATGCTACCTCACTACTTGTCAACAATGCATAGTTTGAAAGAAAAGCATCCTAAGGTATGGCAGAAACTCAAACTAGAGAACTTCTGCGTCACAAAGTCCACTAGAACATGAAAACCGAACTTTAAAAGTTTCTGGTGGCGAGAATGATATAACTCAAAATGAAGCTACATTGGACAGGGATTTGTTGATAGTCAGCGAATTGACACGATGCTTTCAATTCTCAGCATGAAATTAACGAGCATATGAAAAGAGAAGAACATCACGAACTATCGAGTAGGAAAATAAAACGAATTAAGGAAAATTATATAAAACTTAAGAACGCTATGGTACAGCACGAACAGTAATTGGTGAGAGAAAAATAAAACAC
This sequence comes from Lepisma saccharinum, assembly GCA_022664845.1. Taxonomy (NCBI): domain Eukaryota; kingdom Metazoa; phylum Arthropoda; class Insecta; order Zygentoma; family Lepismatidae; genus Lepisma; species Lepisma saccharinum. The sequence goes on from JAGDQP010026701.1 coordinate 483, forward strand.
TATGCAACTTCTTTACTGGGGCGTCTGTGTCAGATGCAGTTACGAAAGACATTTCTAAAATAGATAGCATTGGAGAAGATGCCTTTTTGACATTTATAAATGAGCGACTCGTAAATGGAAGTGTGGGAATATGGGAGTGCAGAGGCTAGTTGTCATAGTAAGGTCTAGAGATGATATCAACTTTGTTGACACCATCGGCAGTTATGAATTCAGCAGTATTCCTCGATCACTATTCTCAAGCGACGGGTTGTTGCTATTACCATACGACAATCTTGTCAAAATCGTGCACATACTGGAGTTGATGGTAGAAGATACAACAGATGCAAGTCAGCCAACTGGGAACCTTCCATATCATGAAGAAAGTCAAAGTAATTTCAAAGTGCTTCTCGTGGATGGTATAGTCATTGTGAATTCTAGTAAGAAAATTACATAAACAGATGCAGTGACTTTGCCAAGTCATTTCTCAAAGTTATAGTAGATATGGCAAAGAACTTCCAAGAAGTGAGGGTTATATTTGATCAGTATGATCAATTGTTTTTGAAAAGCCAAACTAGAATAAAAGGAATTAAAGAGTTCCTAACGTATTATCGCATACATGATACTGCTATTATCAAAAATATTTTTTTTTAAAGTGGCTTTCCCACGCGAAGATTAAGGCCGAATTAACAACATATCTAGCACAGAAGCTACTTCAGCATAGCAAGAAACCAGATACTCTGCTAAAAAGATTCATGGTTATGTTCTGCTCTCACACTGAAGGTAATATGCTTGTCCCTTTAGTTTTGGAGACCCACAATCAGGAGGAGGCAGACACGCTCCTGCTTTTACATGCAACATCGCTCGACAAAGATGCAATCCTCGATTTGTTTTCATCAGACACAGGCGTGCTACTTATTTTGGTAAACAAATTCTTGGAGATCCCACGTTCTACATCAGTTTTAACTGGGAAATGCCTTGTTATCAAGATAATTAGTGTGATGGAATATTACAACAAACTGGGACCTGCACGCGCAGATTCTCTTCTTGGACTCCACGCTATGACAGGAAGTGACATCATGGGTCGGTTTGCTGGACGTACTAAGGAACTTTATTTTAAAGTATTTCTTGCTTGTGATGACAACATTCTCAATGCTGTTTGTAGCCTGGGGAAATATGAGCCCACTGCAGCGGAGCAAAAGGAACTCGAGCGATTTGTTTGCTTCATTTACAAATCGACTATACCAAAACTCAAAGGTCTTCGATGGTTCTTATTTGCCCACAAAGGCGCTGAAGGTGAAAAGTTACAGTCAAGGCAATCCGCTTTACAGCCACACATCAAAAGCCCGCACTTTGTGACTATGATGTGGAAACGAAGCAATTTCAGTGACCCAAACTTACTATCTCCCGAAATGTACGGATGGACACTGGAAGACGGGAAAACGTATGTCCCAATAAAGTACTTGTTACCACCTTTCCCCGATGCTGTCATAAATCTGCTGAAGTGTGGATGCAAGCGAGGCTATAGACCTTTGTCACGCTGTTCCTGTCTCGAACACAAGATTCCATGTATCGAACTTTGTAAGTGTTTATAAAACATACCTATGTGTGCTAACATTAAAAAGTTTCAGTCACACCCATTCCCGACGACGACATTAAGGACGTGCTGATTTAATACAAATCGATTGCACAATCAAAATGCGAACTTTGTTCCATGTGGTATTTTTATCTTGGTTTATTTGTGTGACAAGAATGCAGAAGTCCATAGTTGTCACCAAATAGTACTTCTCCGTCAGACAGTTTTGATATATGCTACATGTGTTACTGTCCATATATTTCATTTTATCTTAGCTATGTGTATCTTCGTGTTCTGTGTACTTCAATCAGACATTTGTTGAGATTTTTTTGTTAAAAAAGCAAATTTGAATAAAAATAATTCTTGTTTCTGACGTCACTGTGGCGTTACACTAAAAGCTATGGCCACGAAAATACAATATATTGTATTTGATATCGTAACAAAACCATCGATACAGTTCAAAGTTAACGATGTTTGCTATTTATCACCGTGTTAAATATAAGCTTGATTTTTTTTTCTAAAATGGAGACAAAACTGAGATGAACTAACTAATTGGCAAAATTGGAAACTTAATTTTTCCTGTCTACAATACATATTCTTTTGAATGAAACACTAAAATTGCTTCCAGCATGAAAAATACACGAAATTACATAATTGGTATTTTTTTTATGAGATGCGAATTTAAAGAAGCATAGTTTAAATTTCGAAACGTTAAATTTCTGTTAAATTTCGAAACGTAGTACTACGGGAGTGTTGATTTGAATACATAATCAATGCACTTTTGAAGTTCCATGCTGATTTGCGAATACCACCGGAGATAGTTTACTTGTTAGTTCTAAGAAATGAGACTTAACAAAATAGCCAAGCAATAAAAACACTTTCGTTTGTGAGAAAAAAAGAATTTTAGATTCAGAATCTAATATAAATCCATCCTTCAAAAACTCAAGTCACTTTACACACAGTATTCCAAGCGAGGATCATAGCAGAGCTGAAACTGGTCACCGGGTCAAATTTAGATCCGGGTCTGTACTTAGGAGACGGTTCTGGACCCGGTGACCCCGAGGGCAAAGCAGTTTAATTATTTCCTTTGGTTTCAACAATGTTTCTTTCAAGGTTGACTGGGATTGGAGGTGTTATCCTTCCCAGAGCACAAAAGTACGGTGACGAAAATTACCAGTTCATTATAATTCCCAGAATGGGTACATTGGGTAAATCGGATCAAGATTCGGAGAAAGTCAACCGCGTCACCTATGTTTGGGTCAGACCGGGTCAACGAGAGTAACCCGGATTCAGCTCTTGATCATAGTAATTGTTGAGACAAGTTTACATATGCAACCAATCACAAGCTCTAAAAATTAAGGTGGATGTGAACTAAAAAGTAAGAATAAATTGAAGACAAGAATTGAATTTGATATTTAAATTTTAAGACTTTAGGCAAATTTGGCCAAGTTTGGCAAGGGAAAAGAAGAATGATTGATTATATTTTGACCGAACGTGTAATAGGGCTTCTTGTAGATTAAGCGAAATTCATATAAGAATACAAAGAACTTAAAAGTTAAGACTTGCCTTAATTTTTTGCTCCTTGCTTTAGGAAAGCAACTGGAAGAACAGGGAAGTTAGAAATAATAATAATAATAATGAAATGTTAAACATATTCAAATGCTGCATGTATTCACGCTTGGAGGATAACGAACATGTTGAATTATCTAACCTTTCAGCTACAGAGAGAGATGAAATTAAAGGGATAGTCCATAAACTTGGAGAGTTGTCTTCCTCTTTCAAATTCATTAACCTATTCAACAAACCAGGCAACTTCGGCCCAACGGTGGAATTTGGTCGGCAAAGGCGGGGCCGACAGCCGATTTAAAAAAACGACAAGGAGCCGGCGCCGGCTGGTGGGGTTGGCCGGAGTTACGCCTATGCAGGCAAGTCGGAGGACCAAAGGCGGCCCGAAAAATGGCCCCAGGATAATAGGCCACTTATAGGACGGCGCGAACTTCCGCCCAACTATTTCCCGACTACTAGTCGGACTCCTGTCTATCCCCAACGCCAGCCCGACCAAAAAACTCGTCTTGGACGGTAGCTGGCTTCCTTGGTATTTTTTGTGTTGATCTTAAAACTATGGGAATTAAAACAGTGTTGTTAATACGTACTATTAGGTTTTTCTATAAAAGTGATTGACAAATTTTAGAGGTCTACTCTGAATGGATTAGTATGGTCTTTATGGTGATAGGTGTTTTTATGAAGATAAAAGGATTTTTACTCACTCATACGGATGTTTTCTTCCCACAACCTCGCAACACTGAGTTAATATGTCATGTGGTCTTTCTGCATGGAGTGTCTACAACAGGTTCTCTCGTAACTTTCGTTGCCAGATGGCAGGTCGGTACCAACGCGTCATCAGATATGCTGAACACAAACTGGTACAGTTCGTAGATAAGGCTGGGCTAGTTTAAGTGGTTGAAGCCAGAGAACAACAAAGTACATATATCCCATTAGTTTTTGTTACATATGTATGTATATATTTTGCAATATGATACTACATTAAAATCCTGCCCTATTTATAAGTGACCACCTGTTCCTTTTTCAATTCAATAGCCTTTTCTCTGTGCTACCTAGAACCTATAGGAGAAAAGTCTAATAAAATTTGTAAACAAACTTAAAAAAAAAAACGAGTCCCATCAAATATAATGCAGCACTGAACCACTTACACTAGGTTCACCAGTAACACCTCCTCCCAAAATCTGTCCCCAGAGGGATTTAAGGGGAAGCTTTTCTACTCTGACTTTTCTACAATTTCGTTGAAATTTTCCCAAGAGGACTGGGAGACTCATTCTTAATAGGAAACAGGGGATTCAATTAATTCACAAACTTGATTACAATAGGTATTTCACTTTAACTGCAGAAAGGCCTCCTATTCATTGTTTTTAAGTTAGCTGATTAATATGGTTTGAAATTTCAAACAGCGCTAAAAGAATCGGGCTCAAGAAATCTCACCTGAATGGAACGCAAGCTTCAATATTACTTCATGACTTAACTGGCAACAACTTTCAGAAAAAAAAGGTAAAGTATTCATTCACCCAACACACTTACTCAAAACTCATCCATTACTTGTTAATCCAAAGCTTTGGGAAGCCTTAAGGAAACCTTTTTACGACGTTTGGTTTAATTCACGTCCAAACAAATTCTATTTATTTATATTGTTTCAACAACTTAGATTTAACCAATTTTTAAGCTCAAATTTACTCTCTCAACTGAGCGTAATTAATATTATGAATTATACCTAATAAGAAAATTAGGGGGAAATGAAAACCAATCAAATGCCCATTAATTAGCCGTTGATCAACATCAAACCTAAGTATAAATCCGCTAATTATTACCCAATTTCTACTACTTCGATTTTTCACTAATTTAATATTAATTTTTTAATCTTCTTTTAGTTCAAATTAAATCAAGTTTACTTAGTCCTATTCAGCATTTTATTTCAAAACAATTTAGAAACAACTTTCCGGCTTCTACAAAATTAACACATTAACTCACCTTTCCAAGAAATTGTTTTAATTAAATTAAGTATTTTAGCTTCTACTTTATTTTATTTAAATAAAACAACTAGAAATTACTTTTCAGAGCACCAGTAATCCGTACTATAATTACAACACTAAAATTCCTTGGTCGACTGCCCCATTAGAGTCACTATTTTAGTAGCTGCCAGTCGGCAACTAAATTGATTCGATATTTAGCACCTTTATTAAACGAAAATAAACGCGCACTTCTACAAAACATTACACCACAAATTAACTTATTATTTACACTCACCTGAACACTAATCTCCAGGAATTAGTCTCGCTTCAGATTTAATATTTCATCTATTATTTAGTTAAGTTGTGAACTTTAGAATCCTGAAAGTTATTTCGACAGGTTTCCCCATTATTCAATTCTCATATTTAAACAACGAAATGCCACACTTATTACTTCCAACGATTAAAAATTGAAGCCAATTCTCGACGTAATTACACAATCTTACCGCATACACAAAGAAGCCACACGAGGCACGCAGGAAAGTCAGAAGATACTCCGACGGCAATACCAAAAATTAAAATTCTCGTCCCACGGGTCACATCCATCACCCAGGCTACAGAGCAAGTAGCGCCGCCAACCATAAAGTCTGGGAACTAGTTGAAGTTGGCTTTAGAGCAAAGGCTCTGAATTTAAGTGATCTATATCTTGCACAAGAGAAACCACTACAAGAACCAGATTATTCGAACGCATCAAAAAAAGTAGTTGATTTAAACTTCATGCAATAAAGTTACTAACTTATCGCAGTGATTAGAATATCGTATACTACATACCTTTGTCGCTTAGAAATGCAGAGCCGTATTGTCTCTTTTCTCACACCCCAACCTTCAATCAGTCGTGGGGATTTTCCAGTGAGGTTGTAAAGTGACACTTGATGCCTTCGGGGAGATGACAAAGTCATTTTATACTAAAAAATACTCTCCTGAAATGTCTGAAACACTAGAGGAAGAAAAAGATTTAAGCCCACATATGGTCATGTAGATTGCGAAGTTAATCACAAACACACTTTTTTGTCTCTTGTCTGATCCAGAAACAGTTGTTTTTAATGTTCGTAGTAACTTCATGCGTCTGAGGTTGATGAGTAAAAAATAATATAAAAAAAAAAAACATTCAGTCCGTACATTTTAGAACCTCAAATGAGAAATAGTCGCCTACCTTCCTCTGTCTTCTTACTCTTTCCTTTCCCATCCGTTTCGACAAGTTTTAGTGTTTCCCCCTCCAACCGGTAGGGATTTGAAGGGAAATAAAACAGTTCAGAGAGGGAGGAAAGGAGAATAATTTTCATATTTGTACTGGGGGCCGGTTTGAAACTGTACGCACTGTACTTCTCTTTTAAAAAAATCAAAATAAAACAATTCGCACTAATAAGTAAAAAATAACTTTGTTTGTGCATGACTAAAAATGAAGCATGGTGCGCACTATCAGATAATATGAAATGAATTGTATGGACGGTAACAGCACTATAGCTTACGCCCGTCCCAAGGGCGCGCTATCATATGCCGGTATGCTCTATCGACTATCACTTAATAAATTCTTCAATACCGGTATGCGCACCATACGCTTTTCTTTTCAGTCATGCTCAAACATTTTTTTTTTTACCTTTTAGTACGAATTGTTTTATTTTTTAAAGAAAAGTATGTTTTTAAAAAGTTGTTTATTACTTTTATAGTTATTTCGGTTTCGGATACATTTTCCTTATCGTATATATTGTAAGTTGATATTGGTCACCCAGACCCTAACGTTTTCTGCAGCCAGTCAAACTCAACATCGTCGCAGGTTAGTATTTATATTAGGATAACGCTAAAAATAATAAAATATGCTTTTAAAGTATATAAACATATAGGAATATATGAAAGTAACGAAGAAAGTATTGTATTGTCACCAGGGTTGGAATGTTTAAAACAAAATGTTTAAAAGAAAATGTTTTAAACTGATGTTTTAAATGCTTTATACAGTCGCGATTGTTTTAAACATTTTGTTTAAAATATTTTGAACATTTTTTTTAAACAATGTTTACTAAGCCGTGTTTAAAACATGTTAATTTTATTTTCCTTCTTCGAAAGAATCATATTATTTTTAAGAGTAAGAAATATTATGCTTTTACCAGTAAAACCATGCAGTTTGTCCGGGGTGTAATCTAGTTTTCAAAATAATCTGTATTATGGACCCACAAACCTACAGATCGAGACATAAAATGCATTGTTTGTATTTATTCTTTATCGGTTGACTGCTAGAAGCGGGAAATACTAATTAGTTACTAATAACATGATACAAGATGTTCATATTTCAATTCTTCCTTTTTTTTTATTTATTGTAAGAAACTGCAAAGAACAAAAACTTCATGTTCACGTATTTGCTTCTATGATTACATTGCTCTATCTCTTTTTTATGTTTATGAGGAAAGGAACAATAGTAAGTAACTGTGTAGACTTGATAATAATATCTTATTCGGTGCTTGGAGTTTATGTCGGGTGGTAGAACTTATAAGGTACTCAGAGTGTTGTAAATAAAAACACGTTCGTTTTTTTTAACACTTCCGTTTTTTAAAAAAGAAAACATTAACCTTCTTTTCTTTCTAAATTTCTTTTTCCTTAATATGTAATACTGCTAACGTCTCTTCAAGCAAAAAAATAGTTTCATATAGGTTAATAAAAAGTTATATAACATAATGAAACATTAGATTACAAAAAGCTTTGGTATATATGAGATATTCCAGGTTAATAAGTTCTCAGTGTTGCCAAATTAAAAAAAAATCTTCCATATCGTATCTTCCCCAAACTTACCTTAAACATCATTCAAAACAATAAAAGAAAGTTTTGGGAGCCCCCGACTTCAAGCACCCGAGTTGTCGTGTTGCCAACCTATTTTAAAATTTCAACTTATAGAAATGCCTTTATGAATACAAATCCACACGTGTGCATTGATTTACACTAAATTTGACATACATGTTCATTAGATATTTGGCAAAAATCATGCAGGCACTCCAGGCACCGTAGTTTGTCAGCGCTGCCAAACGATTAGAAAAAATAGATTTCATATCCGCATTGATTTACACAAAATCTGACATGTTTAATTTGTTTAATTACTTCCATATCGTTGAATATATTAGTATCAAACTTAGTATTTACGTACTTGAATGCGTCATAGAGGTACTTCAGACCCCACAGTTGACAGTGTTGCCAATCAATTTTAAAACTTAGATACCGATATTTACTACTTCCATTCAATTCGACGTACCGCACCAAGCTTTGATAATACATATTCGACACAATCAGAACATACTGTGGTTATTCCCTATACCCAATAACCCAAGAGTCAGTGTTACCAATCTATTTTAAAATTCAATTTGTCAAATGCCCCCATACTGTCACGTACCTATAGCAATTCCTATACTTTTAAAAAAGCGCATAGGGGTCCGCGGGACGTACCTACGTTATGATATGCTTCGAAATAATACTTCACAGAGACCTATCGCAACAAACTCATTAGAAGAAACCTATATTTAGTTGCTTGTTTATTAAAGCATTCATTATGCATTTATAGATATCTTTTAAAATATGCATATAACATAAAATATTTTTGTTTGTCTCTATCTGTATATATTTTCATAGTATATGGAGCGAGGCTTGGAATCTGGAGCATGGTAGAACAATGCCACCGAGCTTTTATAGTGAAACACAATGTACTAGTAAACGCAAACGTATACCTCCCCCTTGAATAAAAGCAGATTATTTCCCGGAATTTTGAGCTAAAGATAATTGACTTTTGCGGACGGTGATTATGATAAAAAATAAATATCTTCCTTGAATAATACGGTAATTAGAAATTAACGTATTGTATATACGGGATGAGAGGATATTTCGGCAAGTAATAATAGTTTTTCAGTTTACAGTAAAGATGTCTTCGAAGTTGTATTTATCTCTAGAAATTAAAATTAATATAATTCAAAGTAAATCTTCAGTTCCTTGGAGGTTTATTAGTATTTTATTACAAACTATACCGAATGACTTCAGTCCATATGTTCTTAGTTCCCCTATGTTTGTCAGGGTGAAGATATAGGAAGTATAGCACGGCAGTGCATGCAGCCAAGTTCTCCGTGTCACAGAACGTCAGCACTGCCAGAAGCACGTTATACAGAAACAAGAGTTGGTGGCGAAATTGGCGATTTCGAGTCCCTGTAAGAAAAAAGATGTTAAAGATAAGAAACATTTCAAAGTTAAGGAGATATGGCAAATACGTGCAGGTGTGCAAAATTTCATATTCTAGCTTGAAGCATATTCGAGTTGTGGACCCATTAAATTGCGTATTTTAGGCTTACTGATTCGTACACTCACATTCACTCATTGTTTAGGGTGTTCGGAATAAACTAAAAACATGAATTTTGGCATGAAGTTGGAGCATATTAAATAGGTAAGGGGAAAAAATTCCATCATTTCGAAAAGTCACCATCTTGTATTCATAATGGCCGCCGAAAGTAAAATTTCAAAGAATACACAGCCTAAATGGCCGAAGCTAGAAAGCCGAAATTTGGTATGAAGGTACATTATCTTTAGTAGGTTAAGAAAATATTACAAGATCTTGAAAAAGTTGTCACCTTGGATCCAAAATAATCCCAAAATGAAATTACATAGAATACGCAGTCTAAACGGCTAGAGCTATAAAAATGAATTATAGTATGACGGTACATATCATTAGTAGGTAAGGGAAATATTGCAAACTGTCTCCAAAGGCACTTTCTTGGAACCAAAATGGCGGACATCATAAGCCATTTTCCAGACCGTTTGACCTAGAGATACGACATTTGGCATAAATGTGTATTATCAAGAGTAGTTTAGGAAAGAATTACATTTTTTTTAAAGTTCCTATCTTGGATTCAAAATGGCAGCCCAAAAACCATTTTCCACACAGTTCGTGATAGAGAAGTGCAATTTGGTATGAAGGTGTATCATCACAATTAGGTCACGACAATATAAGATAATGTTAAAAATGTATCCATCTTTAATCCAAAATAGCCACCCAAAACCCATTTTCCAAAGCACTGAAGCTAGAAAAACGAAATTTGGTATGAAGGTGTACATCAATAGTAGGTTTCAATATATGGGGCAAACCTCCGGGGGTATGGGGAAGATCTGCACCATGGGGCATAGTCCTTCGGAGAGTGGCTGCGATAAAGGGAGCGCAGTTCCACAAAACCCCACAAGTTGTGGGTGCAGCCCGCTATGGGATACTGGAGGCAGTGCCCCCATCGAAACAAGTATATGTTTTAGAGTAATTTGAGTCACAATACGAAAACGGGTAAAATTATAGAAGTTTTAAAATAATTGAAAGGTAAAATTCAGCCAATTCTGCACAGCAGAACAGAAACAGTGTTAAAGTAATGTTATTTAATAACAGTACAACGAAATTCATCTCAAAGACAATACATTTCTGAAGCGATTCATGATATTACAACAATTTAAAAACACTAAAGTGACACGTGCACAACAGGGGTAGGAAACTTCTCTAGCGTCGTCATATGTGAAATTAACGAGGTTATTCTAACAATTATTCCCAAAGTAGAAATGAACAACAGGATGTCGTCTCACCTATTGGTCACGATCACTCATTAAACAAAAATCAAAGACTTGTTTGTCTCTCTCCACATGATAAATTCATGACAATTATTCTAATTCTTTCATAACAAGAAATCATTAAGCAATGACTATTAGGTGTTATCCCAGGTGAAGTGTCTCAGAGACATCTATGAACATTTGGTGATCAAAACAAGTATTGAATGCTATGTACAAATTTCGGAATCGTGACAACCAAAAGAGACCCAACCAAGGCCAATTCTCATTCTTCTCCTTCCCTTCTGATGCAAACACCTTTCTTAACTCCTGTTCCCCAAAACCTCAATAGCAAAGTCACGTGTAGTCGATGAGAAAAGCACGCAACACTCCTAAACCAAAAATGATAAAACATTTTGAACATTTATTCTGGACGCCAGTTACAAGTGTGACTTCAATCCCTAAATTAGTATTCGTTAATTGTTTGTCAAAAGTGAAAGTTACCAATTTCAGCAATAGCTTAACTTTGTGATCTAAAATAGAACTTGAACTTCTAGTTGTGTTGAATGATAGTCATTACAAATACAAGCTTAAGTCTACACATTGGTCATCGCAAAATGAAAAGAAGACAATACGTTCGTACGTAAAGTTACAATATTTGCCTTTGCACTGGGACAGAAGATGAAAGAGATATGGACTCTTAAGTAAGCAATTATCTCGGAGTTCGTCTAGTGAAAAGAAGAAAGTGGTTTTAACCAGAGACTTCACAAAGCTGAAATAAAAGGTATGTGTAAGGGCTTATTCAATTCATGAATCAGGCCACTCTAATTTGACTTTGAGTAGGAAAGATCGTTTCTTAGACCAGTTGATGTTATTCTTATTGTGAACGTCTTAAAGATTTTTGTGATCGTCTTGAGAATTGCTGTGAACTTCTTGAAAAATTGGCTGAATTCTGGGTAAATTTTACTTATAATTTGGTGTATAAAAGGAGCTAATTTAGGGCGTAATTTATGTAGATTTGGTCTTGGCAATTTGGGGGATAAATAACGTAAAAATAAGAGTAACTCAGATTAAAGGTGAGCACTTAACGAGAGGGACGTTCAACTAAAATAGCGTTTTCTTTCGTGATATTATGAGTTATAACTTCAGAAATGAAAAGGTACAAGATTTACATTCTCCTTAAAAAGGCGCAGATTCTCAACACGGAGAGGTTAAAGACATGAGCGTACGGTACACACTAAATAATTCAATTTGGCTAATTAATTTTAAATCTGTTAACTGAGCGTGTACGATGTTCAGGCAATAGATCTTATTCAAGGACAAGGATCTTTAAAATCCAAGAAACATACCTCAGAAATGAAGTTGGAAGTTGTGTTCTCCTGATGTTTTCTCAAAGTTGTTTAAGAAAAAAATCTGATTTCAAATAAAATAAACGCTGCTTTTTGTTGGAAAAAAATACAACTTTGGCTGCAGAGCTTCCTTCTAGAGAAGTCTTCGCTGTAGTGGTTGGTAGGCGATCGAGAGCTTTTCCCGCTCGTGACCCTTTTTATATGCTTTTCATGATGACGAAATTTGTTGAGGTTATTCCAGTTCATTACTCTTATATACCGTATTATTGGCGCATATACTTGCCGATCGAATGTCTTCCTGGTCGTAGCCAAGATGGCTGCTTAAAGGAAAGTGGAACAACTCATCCACGTCATTATTTACGTATGTGTGTGTGTTTTTTCCGTATGCTCAATGTTGAAAGACTTCGCGTTGAAAATCTCTGCCCGACATCTTTATTATTTCTAAGAATTTACAACATAATAAAATATTTTCAAATAAATGAGAATAATTTCAATATAATTGAATGCATAATTAAATAAAATAAAATAAACACAAAACAACAATAATTTTAAAACTAGAGTCGATCACATTATATTAAATAATATACATTAATATTCACTAATATTTAATTATATCCAATAAATAGTAAAACACAGTAACACAGTTTCGCTTCATCTTATTTATCCAGAGCTGAAAAGTATCCCTTAGTAAGAAAAGTGTAATTTAGTATGTTACTTCTTCCTTACAGGCTACAGGTGTCGCATTAAGTGTAAAACAAATGTACAATTAGTTGTAATGTTCGGAAAGATGACAGATGTCGCCCACAGCTGGGCTACGCCCATAAGCTTCGTAATCGCTGTTTACTACGTAAGTAACGAACGATTTACAATATATTATATGCATACAAAAAGCTGTGAAATCCGAGCAAAAACACCAGAGGTGCAAAAACCTCAGCTAAGTTCTTCAGCCCTAAAAAGTGGTGAAATGGAGGACGGATGAGTCAAGTTCCTTGGCGACAGCATGTAAGAGGAACATTGGAACTTGCCGCGAGGTGGAAAGGTTCATGATCTTCAAGTCATAAGGCTGGTGGCGGTCCTACAACCCACCACCACCAATCTAAGACTCGATATCGAACATTATGAACCTTGCCACCTCGCGCCAAGTTCCATTTTCCTCTTACATGCTACTGCCAAGGAACTTGGCTCATCCGTCCTCCATTTCACCACTTTTTAGGGCTGAAGAACTTGGCTGAACTCCTTTCTGCACCTCTGGTGCTTTTGCTCGGATAGACTCATTATCAGTGGGTTGCACAGGAAGGAAAAAGGATTTAATCTGGATATACTTTATTAAAGTTAACCCTTCCAAAAATAACCGTAAAAGCCGAATGTAGATTGTGTAAAAAGGAAATGGCAGTTCTTGTTACCCGAACGAGAGAATATTTCAAGGAGTGTAATTCAAATCCCGAGCAGGACCGTGGAGAATTCTCCTTCATTCTTCCCATGGCTGGCGCTCTAAAATATACTCAGCCGCCTATCAAATTTAGTACCACAGTGTCCTTGGTATTCCTGGCATTTATTCCAGAGAGATAAAGGCAGCCGAGCATGGGACTAACTACCCCACCTTACTTCGTACCGTTAGTAGAGAATATGTGGCGTTAACTCCACGTCCCCCATGCGCCGTTCACGGCACGTGCGCAATGCACTGGCTATATCATTACGCTTTTACCTTTTATATAATAAATAACTTTGTTGTTGAATTTTAATAAATTGCAATGATTTATTTGAATTTTATTATATATATATATATATATATATATATATATATATATTTGAAACGTTTTTAACGTGTTAAACGTTTTAATCACTTTTTTGCTGTATAAAAAACGTATTTAAAAACATTAAAACACGTTCCAAATATTTGTTTTGTTTTTTAAAGAACAAACATCTTATTTGAGAACTCTGATTCTCACCCGACTTACGTCGCTGTGTAAACTTTTATCACTGTATGACGTCCGAAAATGAATTAAATTAAGGTTGAAATATTTCAGGACACGATGAACCATTGGGAATTAAACAAATTATGTAAAACTGTCACAAAGACGTTTGTTGGCGCATATGCTTCAATTATAGCTCAACCTTCCCGGAATGTTTTTCATGACTGTAGATAGGCTTTGACAAAAGGATTACCTCAAACATACTCAAACAAATTGCTGTTTCTTTACAGTTTACAGAATAGGAAATACAAATAACAGTAATAATACGTAATCATATTTTAGACCTAAAATACCCGATCTTTTCTTGTTCTTACAAGGGATGCGCGTGACCTAGACCGCTCAGAACCACACGAAAACCTACTTAGAATATAAATCGCTCATCCCCAAAACAGTCGTGTGAGCCATTTGCATGCACAACTGCGCGTCTTAGCACGAGAGACATTTGAATGATCAATTGTCAAGGTCTAAGGGAGAGAATTTGGTAACGCGAAGAAACGAAATATCGATATAAGAGGACCAAAAACACACATATTGCAATGTCGTGACCGATTGTTATATTTCCCTCTGCGTAAAATAATTACGCTATCTGAACAGCAAACCTTTTCCACTGACATTATAGTGCTGTCCCGTTATTTAGTCCTCAAAGCACAGGTGTGGGATTTCAATGAAGTAGTCAACGCAAACTGGAGCAGAACAAAATGCGCATATGCCTGAAGCCACTTCTTTACATTCAACAGCATTTCTGTATTCCAACAGTCCAATATCAAAAGCCACACTAATTACATTTTCAAACGATGATATTGGTATGCCAATGTCATAGCCTGTCTTTTGCCAAGGATATTGTAGCATAGGCTTGTACTTCGGTGTAGAAAGTTGACTGTATAGCACAGAGTGAATTCTGATGATGAAATGACGATTGTGTAACTTTAATTGTGGTTTTCACATTGCAGTCTTACAAAATCAACTATCCTTCTCACGTAGAGCTTATATTAACGACAGAAGTACACATCAAGAGGATGGCTATATTTTGTTGATCCAACAGAGTACGATCTTTATGGTCTGACCAGGAATCACACAGCAATAGGCTCTTCGCATCGTCACGTGCATGTTTACAAAGGACGGTAGTTAGAAAAATTTGCATATGCTCTTTCGTCATTTTGCCACTTTTGCTTGCCTCCACATGAAGGTTTCGTTGACATGTTCCTTCAAGTTTCTTTGAAATATTTGGGCCAAAAGTGCCTTGTAACTCTTGAACACAGATATAGCGCTTGTTAGCTAATCTGCCACTCATTGATAAAGCCACATCAATTGTATAGCTGTGTGTAGAGCTATGACAGACCAACACACCAACTGTAGTTTTCCCCCGCTTCTATGAGACAATGAAGACATTTCATAATTAAATTGACTAGGGTCACTGTTTCAAACATTTTCTTTGTCCACACTCCCGTCTGTTACATATTTGTTCATTTCCTCCACAAACTTTTGTGCCTTCTCACGAATACTATGATCTTCTTGTATGTCCTTACGTGTGACGAACGTAGTAATTTGCCTGGAAAAAATGCCATATTCAGCCTTAAGTTTGTTGATAAAAGTAATCGAAGCTGTGAAATTGTCTAGGCCAACCATTTTAGACGCATCTAGTGCCCACATTTGCAGATGCCAATAGTGAACAGCAGATCCATACGCTCTTGCCCTATCAAATTGTGACATTACATACTCTTTTATAGTTTTAACTGCGACAGCTTGTTTCCCTTGAAATGAGTTCGACCTCTTCTTTTGCTAGTCACATAATTTAATATCACCTTGCAATTTGATTTACTTCGAATGCAGTTATAGCACTTCATAAGTTTGCTATAAGAGTTGAAGTCACGATTGTAATAGTCGTCATAAATGTTCTCCAGTATGTTGTCATCAATATCTAGTAATATACTGGCCCTCCACATTTTGGGTGGAGATGGTTCGTAATCACTTTCACTTGAAGATTCTTGTTGCTCTGGAGATGAAAGTCTTATATTGCTAGACGCACAAACTTCAGGTACGGGCTCTTCCTGTCCTTCAAAATCACTATACCTATCCAGCGTATCTTCATGCATTTCTACGTCATCCCCATTATATTTGTGAATTATTATACTATAACATATTCGCGAACTCAAGATTCTCGACTACAATTACGTTTCCATATTCAGCACGTCGCAACTTTGCCTCTAACAGTTTGACAACATTTATGGGATTAATTTGTCTGGTGATACCGAGGTAAACTCTTTACACTCTAACCCACAACCGATCACTCCAAACGTATGCCTCCTACTGCAGTTATACTATTCACACAACTAGAGTAAGTACTTGTTCCTGCAGGTACAACAGCGTCCAAGACAACAGCTGCGTTTCGCATGGGAATTACTCATACCACTGTTTTTGGGATGAGCGATTTATATTCTGAGCACATTTTCGTAAAGTTCTGAGTGTTCGAGGTTACGCACATCCCTTTTAAGTAAGACTTATCAAATTTCTTATAGTTATTTCGTAGTAAAAAAAATGTTTAAATATTTTAAATATACACTCATGTTTTATGCGAATCTTACGTAAGCATTGCCCTGATCCCCCTGCCCCATTCCCATATAGAAATATATCCTGAACCCCTTTCCCCTTGAAGGATCTCGCAGACTCACTTCGTTTTTCGTTTCATGATGCCGAGGAACTAATTGTTTTTATTGTTTACATAATTCAATGTAAAAAGAAAAAGATAATTTATTTCTTCTGTACACAACTTACGTTTTACGTTTTAAATACTGTAAGAGCAGTATGAAGCTAAAATTATGATCAGTTACACGTTATTGTACTGCATGCGATAACATAAGAAGACCAGTGATTCTTCCATTGGGTGAGCGTTACAGGGTAATGTTTTACACTCTCCTTGGTCTCTGTGTTGGACAAACACCGTGTGCGTGGGTTTTCTCGAGTCGATTCCGTTTTAATCATTCCAGCAATCATCATTCGTCCTGAGTCAAAGTTGCCTAAAGAACTTAAAAATTAAAATTCTAACAATTGTAGCTAATATTTAAGGGCAATTTGCTTTGTAGTAGACATTTTTTCAATTAAAACTTTTTTTAACACTAATCTATTTTCTTATTAGATGGAAACTGCTCAGTTCCTACAAATACATATTGGCATCTGTGATTTGAAGGTTTTGAAGATTAATGTGCACCTTTTATTATGCACAATTGTTGATAATGTTTTCAGTTTTTTTTTCTAGATACGTACCTGTTCTGCTAATACAAGTTTTGCTTTTATCGTTTTAGTTTTTGGTTCAGACTTAGTTCCATGTTAGTTAATTAAGCACTTGTAATATTTGATTGAGTGTGGTAATTCATTATCATAGTCCACAGAAATGTCAGATAGTAGATGCTCTCTTTGTAATTTGTAGGTTTTGAGAATTAGTAAAATATGACGTTAGTAGACTTCATTCATTCAATTTTCTGGTCTTTTAAAGTAATATAGTCCAGAATTTCACCAGGATTGAACCCGTAAGGACACGACATCGTATGCCACCTATGTTGCAAAGCTCTGTATAGACAGAGTGGACTTATTTATTTTTAGTAATTGTCGCTATTTATATTTTGTTTTAGTCCTTTGCATTACAAGGGGATGGAGGAAAGAAGAGATTCCCTAAACTTTTGTTAACTATTTCTGTTAATAATTGGTTTCTAATCTAAAACGTTTGCAAGAGATATAGGGTTGCTTGAAACAGTAGCGTAGATAGGAATTTTTCAATGGAGGGGATATTTAGAACATCGTATCCTTAGCAGTTATGCAAACCAATATAACAATGTTTAAAAAAAACTTTCCGGGCTTCGGTAATTTTAGACCACACAATTATGCAGGAACATATTAGATGCATGAATAGATTCTATCATTGTAGTATGCTCAGTTTAGTTATAATAAGCCATGTTTCAAATTTCAGATTGGATTTTGTCAAGGACGAACAGTTTCTCGACTAATATTTGCTAGGGCTTATACGATCACTTTGATGGCAAATTTCCCTTCTAGAACTACCAGTTCGATCAGTCAGATTCGAAAGTTTTCATTTTTCTAAGATATATTTATTTGCTTCAGAGTATAAAATATCATCTCGCCGTAGATATGGGTACGATAAGATAAAATGAATTGTATGGGCCGCAACAATGTGGGTACGAGTTATACAAAATTTGAAGCCCTTTAAAAATGTTTGGAAAAATAATATGCTTCCATTGTAGTATGAACAGAACATTCCACTTTTATCAGTATCGCCTTCGAAAGTCTCAATTAGTGTAGAGTATGTTACGTACAAAGGGAAAGTAAAATTTTACTAACTTTGGGAGTCTGTTTTCTCGTATTCAGTATCTTCATCTTTAAAAAAATCATGAAGCTTCAGCTAACACTTTTCTTATAATACTGTAATTTCAGTTAGTTGAAATGTTCTAGCTATTGGATATTCTAGACCAATATTTTTTTCATACAGATCAGTAGCGTACCCAGGCGGATAGTTCAGAGGGTGCGGAAGTCTTCCAAATTCCGATTTTTTTGTAAACTTAGCATAATTTTAGGCGTCATTATTTATGTCTTATTTAATTTTATATCCTAATCAGCGCTAGAAGTGGGGGATACGAGTGGGCACACCGTACCCTTACATTTTGTTGCCCACTTCTGCAACCGTTCCCTTACCTTTTCTAACGCACTTCGAGCACTGATCCCCAAATCGGTGGGGATTGATTGAACTCTTTGAACTTCCCCAAATCGCTGAACATCCTAAAAAAAATTCTGGATGCATGCGTGCAGTAGCTTGTCTTATACTGTATTTGGATTTCATTTTTCTGGATTATTGCATATATTTGTTAGAATCTTGCAGGCTCTAATTTATGGATATTATGATAATATGGCCTTGTACCCATCCCTAATAAGGAAAACACAGCTTTCTGACAAAGCTGAATTCTTTAATAACAAAAATAACTTAAAACGTAACAGTTTCGGTAGTATACCACTGCAGAAACTGTTACGTTTTCCGAAAGTGTTATGTTTTAAGTTATTTTTGTTATTAAAGAATTCAGATTTGTCAGAAAGCATTGTTTTTCTTTCCTCTAATTTAATGCAATTTGTTTTGTCATTCTTCTGACAATTTTCTTTGATTCTTATAAACTTTATCACAACATCTTTAGCCTTAATTTTCAAAGTTTCTACTAAGTGAAGGTGTTCCTTTTGAAAAAATATGTACAACGGTTAATCATAGGGAAATACTAATTTAATCTAATAAAACTAGGGAAGAAATAAGAAATGCTTTGAATTCATTACATTCCTTCAATCTCAAATTGAGACATTGTTCTATAAAAAATGTACAATTTTTTCCATCACAAATTAGGCTAAATCCTTAAAATTCATCAATTATACTTTTATATCCGCCTTCTCATTTGTAATTACTTTATGATGTACGTGATAATATATTTGCACTCTTCATAATCATACAAAAATGCGCTCTTGGTAAGTGGTAGATATACCAAAAAATGGCTTAAACATTAAATTCCTCAGCAAACCACCATATTTTTATCAAAATAAGAACTCAGAATCAACACCAAAATGTATCTGATTTGACAGATTGTCTTCGTTAAATCTCCACCTTCCATCTTCACAACTATCCTTCCGACACCATGTTCGGGGAACATCTGCCTGGCTATTATTTATTTATTTTATTTATTTGAATTGAATTGAATTGAAATGGTCTTCATTGAAGCGGGCGAAGTTCAGTCTATGGCTGCTCTGCAACCTAACCTTTGTCAAAATAAAAATATGGTTACAATGTTACAATAAGAAATAAAAGAGTACTGCACATTAGCCACTAGTAAAGGTAATACAACAATAATCAATAATAGAATTACATGAAATATACAATGTTAGTAATATACGCGAATTACAATACAATAAAAGAAAATAAGAATGGTAAAATAATGCAAATATTGTATTAATGCACAATAATGATAAGAAGAATAGTAATAATAATAATAAAGCTATATACTAAATGCACTCAATCACACACACACACACACAGAGAGAGATTGAGAGAGAGAGAGAGAGAGAGAGAGAGAGAGAGAGAGATACAGACACCCAACACAGACAATAGTTTTTGTGTGTGTGTCAACAGTTACACATCTATGAGGGGAAAGAAGACGATCCAAATATATATGTATATGATTCTTATTATACAATACCAATGAATGAAATTGTCAGGTTGGGTCATAAGAGTTTGAACTTAACAATTGCTTCATGGAGGAAACGTTTCGCCAAATTTCTGAACGAACTGTAGGTGGTAGAATTTGTAATATTGATTGGCAGAGAGTTCCATGTACTTGCTGCTGAAACAGAAAATTAACTAACTATTTTGCAGAGTATGAAACGGGGAACATTAAGGGCATTACTATTACATGTTGAGTAGTGATGAACTGTTCTTCGAGGGTTAAGTTTATTTGCTAAGTAGAGGGGAGATTTACTTTTAAAAGTTTAAATATTAAACAACAATAGTGCAAGTTTCGTCTCCTTCACATAGTAAGCATATTTTCATGATTCGATTTTGTAGTACATGTTCCGATCTATGAAATCCAAGACCAAATCTTACGCAGACATTTTCTATTTTTTGTATAGATATTTCCATACTCAAGGTTAAGCCCGGTCCGTAGACTACATAACAGTAATAGAAAAGATATAGGGTAAAGTTACGGACAAGATAAAATTTAGTCTCTTTCGTGAAGTATTCGCGTAGTTTGTAAATACACCGCAGGGTTGACAGAGCTTTTGTACACTGGATGGACACATGAGAGCTCCAGGTAAGATTTTCGTCCATCTGGACTTTTAGATTTCTGACCACTTTGGAATATGGAATATTTACGTTCACTTTAATTTCATCGGGAAATAAGTTCTTCAGGTTATTTTTTGTTCCTATGATCGTGAATGTACATCTTTATGGGTTAACTAATAACCCATTACCAACGCACCAATCATTGATAGATGTGAGATCTTTATTAAGAAACATAACTTTTGTACGAGTTCTAATCAACAAAGAATGAGACTGATTTTTTACACAGGTGTTTATTACTCAAACTCTATGTTCACATTCAAAGTACTCCCCTCCTGAGTGAATGCACTTTTTATAACGTTCCTGCCATTTCCTGGAACACGTGATGCAGCCCATTTAATTTATATATCCTTCAGAATCGCCTCACACTTCTTCACCACTGCTACAGAGTTCTCAAAGTGAGTACCGCGGAGCGTTGCCTTGAGAGATGGAAACATAAAAAAATCGCACGGAGCGAGATCGGGACTGTAAGGTGGATATCGTACACAAGTGATGTTCAATCTAGCTAAATATTCCATGACTGGAAGAGCGACGTGAGGTTGTGCGTTGCCATGATGAAGTTCAGGTCGCTTCTTCACAATGTGCTTCCTCAGTGTGGCCAAAACGGAAGTGTAGTATGCCCCTGTAACAGTAGTGTGAGGAGGAACTACATGCTGGTAAATCATTCCTCTAAAATCAAAAAACGTGATTACCATAATCTTTTCTGCAGATGGAACAACTTTCGCCTTTTTTTGGTGTGGAAGAACCTGGTGATTTCCACACTGTGCTGGCTTGCTTTCCCTCTGGATCGTAGTGATGTAACCAAGTTTCATCTTCAGTGATAATTTACTGAAGAAACTCATCTCCTCCCTCGACAAAGGAACCCAGCACCTCACGGGAAGTCTCAACAAGCACAGCCTTTTGTTCCGGAGTCAACAGTTGTGGTACCCAACGGGCACAAACACGGGACATATGGATGTGATCGTGAATTATTGAAAAAAAAGCTACCATATGAAATTCGCAACACTTCACTTAGTTTACGTAATGTTATCCTTCGATCCTCACGGACAATCACAGCAGCACTATTGATGTTTGTTTTTGTCACAGCAGAGGCCGAAACACCAGGACCACCTTGCTTAACGCTTGAAACTCGCCCTTAATTGAATTCTTTGATCCACCGAAACACTGTTGCTCGAGGTAATGCACTTTCACCGTAAACTTGCTTGAGCTTTTCGTATGTTTCAGAAGCTGTATGGTTCAAGCGAAAACAAAACTTTATTGCTCCATACTGTTCTTATCGTGTAACCTCCATTGTATGCGTATATACAGCACGTTGTGAGGCGAAATGGAAGCAGTGTCTGAAACACAGCGGATAACTCCCAGGCTACCGATAAGGCAATGCTGCCACCTAGTGAGAGTATACATGAAACACAACTCTTTCAACTATCAAAAGTGCCGGCATTCGGCAACAATCAGTCTCAGTCTTTGTTGATCAGCCCTCGTATTTAATCGATTGAGTGGAGATGGAATAAATAATTGTGTATCATCAGCGTAAGAATGGACTTGAGCATGCTTCAATGTAAGAGGTAGGTCAGAAGAGTATAAAGGACCTAATATAGAGCTTTGTAGCACACCATTATTAATTTTAGCTGGTTCATATAGTGCCAGTACGGAATTTTGTAACATAACTCTTTGTTCTCTTTTATAAAGATACGACCGGAACCACTAGAGAGTAGACTTCGCTACATTGTAATAATTAAGTTTGGCTAAAAGTAAATCAGGTTGCACTAAATCAAATGCTTTTGTGAGATCAAATGCTTTTGTGCCACTTCGAATTCTTTCACTTGACGTAATGTAAATGGCTCTGACAGATTGCTAAATTTACGTGTGTTGAAGTAACTTACGTTTCTAGATACAGCTGACTTGTCAGTAATTTTTGAATTAGTTACATGAATAAAAATATTTGTTAAATTTGGGTTAATTACGTTGCTAGGAAGACAATGCGAAGGTTTTGCCTTGCCCACTCCTAATTTACGGAGCTTATTCCACATAGCCTTTGGACTACTGCTGTTATTAATATAATGGGAGAAATAAGCTACCTTCTCCTGTCTTATAACGGTTGTTGTAAAGGTACGGAGGTGTTTATACTCATCCTAATGTATTTGTAATTTTTTGTTTATATTTACGGTGCGCATTATATCTTAATTTCATTAACAACCGTGTGTTGCTTGAAATATAAGGTAGTTTGCGGGTTGTTATTTTAGCAGTGCAAATCGGGGCATGTATGTCAAAAATGTCTATAAGGGACTTCCGTAAACTTTTTAATCGTTTGATTCATATCATTTGAGTGTATCCCAGTTAAATGTTCTTGCACTGTGTAAAAATTCACGCTCGTCAAAGAAGGAGTAATTGCGGTAAGTTATGTATACTGGTTCGCTTCTGCGTGTTTTGATTATGTTTCATGTTACAGTACTTAAACAATGATCAGAGCTTCCGATTGACTCGTACACTTCGTACGTTTACACATTGTTTACGTTATCTGTTATGATCAAATGAAGCAGCGATTCCCCTGATTCAGTTATACGGGTGGATTTGTTGACAAGTTGAACAAGTGGTTTGTATCCAAAATCTTCTTTAAATATATGGTTTTCGGGTCCTCTGGAGACATTTGATCATAATCAAGATCACCAAGCACGAACAAATTATGAAACATGAAATACATACTCGCTATCAGGTACTCTAGAGCTGACAGAGGTATGTACGATCCAATTATTCCTATTCACATGGCGTTAATTTTGTCAATAATATTAAGGTACTCATTATGATTCTCACCGAGTGCTAGCGCCGAGTTACACATTTTGATACCTAAATGATTGTGATATATGGCAATACCCCCGCCTAGCTTTAGTTGTCGGTCCTCACAGACTACACTGTAGCCAGCTACATCGAGTGCAGCTGAGGTTATGGAATCGTCTAACCAAGTTTTCGTAATTAGAAGAATTTCGTATTTGTTGCTTCTAAACAAGCAAGCTAATTTCGTCTACCTTATTTAGCATTGAGCAAACAATAACATGAAATATTGTAAAATTTGAAGGTTGCGGCGACATAATTTATATGGGGGAACGTTTAGTTGCACTTCAAGATTGCATGTTCAGGTGTTGTAGCTTTACAACATGGATCGGACTGTTTGCAAACTTATGGTAAATGATCATTATTATAACGACAACTAAGCTACTTCATGTAATGGTAAAAAAATATAAACGCAAGGATGCTCTTTCTTCCACTTACCCGTGACTTTTCTGCCAGACAGTTGCACTCATTGGTAATCCAGATATGACTTCTTCTACCAGATATTCTAGGTTGTTCACTGAATATTATCAAACCACACATATATAAGTAAACAAACACACTAACAGAATCAGAACTGACATATTTAGCGCATGTAGTAATCAATAGGACTATACGAAACATGCTGTTAAAATGCAGTAACCTGTATATACGTGAGTAGTTACTGGAAATAGTAAGTGTCAATTCACAATCTACACTACACTTTAATATGACTATACGCATATATGCACCAATATACTACACACAGAACCAGAAACATACACACACAAATTAAAAATGTTTAAAGGATGAACAAAACGAGATTAATACGGTTTGATTGAGTAACAGAAGACCAATATACATTCATCTCAAGGCCTGTAGGTGTTAATTTCACCTTTTTCACATCAGTTGATGTGACAATGTTTTTTGTCATTACGCTTCACAACCACATTTCCATCTTCCGTCCATGAATTGCACCCCCGAACTTCTTTTTAGCTTCTTGTAAAAGCTGTAGGCGGGACTTGCACAAAGCTTCATTTATATAGATGCCTTTGTCCACCAGTTTCCTCCGCTCTTCAACACTTGCATCTTCGTCCTATGGCTAACAAATTTGACAATAACCGCCCTCTTTTTATTACTAGGAGGTCCGGTTCCATGAGATCGACAAATGTCTGTTATCTCCACATTAAATCCCATTATGTTATCAAAAAGATCACACATAAGTTCATCCGCAGTTCCTCCTTTGATATTAATCCAATTCAGTCATTTAAAAGGTCCCTGCATCCCTGCTTCGAGCATTAGTGGTAGTTACAGGACTCATCCGAAGAGACGCGGCCTCAAAACTACCACAAAAGGTCCATGACAGGAGTTACACTTTCAAGATGAGTGGAACCAAGACAAGGCAGCTTCCTCTGATGACGGGATAACACCTAGTGATTCCTTAGGGACGAGGTATGCTTCCACAGTGGATGCTTACACGGACAAGAGATTTCCGCACTAATGGCTATCTCTT
>JAGDQP010026702.1:0-23018 GCA_022664845.1 Lepisma saccharinum
AAATCCTGGCGGAAACCCTGTATATTTCAATTTTATAATCACAGTTACCATTAGTATTATACGTCACCATGTTGCCGGCCGAGCAGTCTGCGGCAGTAGGCCATCGGCTCGAAGGTCCCGGTAGGCGCATAGGTGTGGATTTTAACAGCTAAAGAGCGAATCGTGACTGGCCGAAGTCCCAAGTTACTAGACTGGTCCATGTACAAATAAAGTTTACCAAAGTTTTTACGTCGCCATGTTGGGACCTGGGAATGTGGACAAAGTCTACTCTCCAGTCTGCATATTAAGCAGTTGGAAAACAGTCACTCACGGTTTACTAGTTAAAAATATTGATGTGTTGAAAATATGTGTATGAATTTATGATACCGGTACTACTCATAATACGGGACAACCGCTCAAAATACGGAGCATACCGTATTATACCGGACAGGTATATTTGGTTTAATTTGAGTCAAGTCAAAATTCCTTTGCGGGGTTGTTCACTTAGGTTTAATGTCTAATGTAAATATATAAAACAGGCTGGATTAAAGGGACTGTCCTGCAACAATTGGGACACTTGGTTATCTTAGATTAGACACTAATAGACGAATTGTTTTACACTTATGAAGATGATGGGCAACACAAAAATAAGTGTTGAAGCTGACAAAAGTAAATTTGCTACCGATTAGCACAGGATACCTGTTAAACAATTTGTTCTTATTTATTCTTAAAGAGTATGTCACTTAGACACTATTGTCTTGTCTTGGTGTGAAAGCCTAAATCAGATGTGACAGCCCTCAGCGTGCCACTCAGCTCTGGGTTTGTTTGTTTCTATTCCATAACGATAAAACTTATCTTTGATTTCTAAAAATATGTCCAATTATAAAGAATTCAATGTTAGTAAGAAGTCAAACCTGGAATTTTGTACTTTCTTTGGTAGTATTGAGAAGAGAGTGAGTAGTCAGGATGTGACGTAATATTCCTATTTGAAGCTGTAACAGTTCATATCCTACAGGAAGTGCTAGAAGAAACAGAAGATAATGATGCTTGCAAACCATTTGTGCTAGACACTTAATTGCGTTTACCACTAGTCACTACTCATAGCTTCTGAGAAGACCTACCACAAAGCTTGTTGACAAGCTTTGGTTACTTCATTTGTGTTTTGTTAATTTCTTGCATGTTATAAGTCGAAAAGTGGTATTTTAATCACGTGTTCGTAGATTTTGTTTGTTAGTGTGGTGAGAGGATTGAAAATACGGTACGTAAGAACGCTCTAAATGGCGGTACACATGAAATTATACGCACATGTTCTAGCATTGGTAGCTTGGTACAGACTTGTGTACGGAGCAGCATGTGAGTATGACCTAATAGAAATAACGAATGCTGTACGACAAGCGAATAATAGTTTTCTGGTGGAAGAAAATAACAAAACATGGAAGTGTCCGTGCAAGCGCCAACCATGTATCCGAAAGTGTTGTCAATTTGGAGAATCGTACACGTTAATTGAATCTAATTCATCTTTAGAGTGCATAGCAAGCGATGTGCAGTTTTCGCCTATATTTTACAACAGTGAATTACAAGAAGTTCAAGTTCAATTAAAACGTTATGACTTTGTATTTGGTAAACCTTGTCGAACAGTTGCCAGACTTGAACCGGAAGCATTCCATGAAGACGAATATTTCTTGCTCGAAAATGGTAATTTGAAGGTCCCTGGTTTAAATCTAATTTTGAATCCCAAGTTATATTGCTTCGAAAATTTTGACAGTGAAAATTTTACCGAATTATGGGCGATTATTTGCCAGCACGTACTTCCATTCCCAGAAGACAATCCTATAGTTATAATTTTTCCCATCCTGGGCCTTCTATCATGTGCATTTCTGCTTATTACAGTCTTTGTGTACTGTGCTATTCGAGAACTTCGTAATCTTCCCGGAAAGTGCTTAATATGTTATGTGTTAAGTCTGGTCGTGGCACTTGTGACGTTGTCTATAGTACAACTGGACCCAAATCAGTCTCAAACTCCTTGTTTGTTTATAGGTAAGTGGGCCATTATTAATATTATTTCATTTTATGAGAAGTTTTCTTGATATCTGTACTTAAGTATAGTATAGGGCCTAGCATATAAGTTATTAGCGTTTATATCTGTTCGGGCTCTCCAAAGAATTATATTCTCCGATTTCATGTTCTAGTTTAATGAGCTTATGATTTGTATCAACAGGACAATTAAGACAAGTATAGTCTTGTGCTCTTTCTTAACACACGATTTTTCCTCGCCGACCTCGGTAACCGTGAGGACTAGGGCACTGGGCTGCTGTTCATGAGGTTGCGCGTTCGAATCCAGCCTGGAGCATATGTATGTTTGTGTATTTTAAACTGTATTGCACTCATTTGATCGTGACGGGTCGAAGTCCACAGTTATTAAAATGGCCCATAGAAAATATCTCGTGTTCGTCTTACCCTTTTGCTACCTGTTGATTATACAGTAGATTCCCACTAATCTTGATAAACCGAACAGAACTCAAGGAAAATATGCCAAATTATTTTTTATAACTTTAAACTACGAGGAAAAAAAAAATATTTTTTTTTTTATGTAAAAACGTGTGTTTTCTCTGTACAATGTACAAGAAAATTAACTCAAAGTACAGAAGTACAGGCTGAAGTAAACTCCGACGCATGCGCATTTGCCAGGTCGCTGCGATAAACTGGCATTAGATCACAGTCTAAAACGCCCTAGAAGGCTAAAGACGCTAAATAACTGTCCAGCTTAATGAAAATCCTGATATTTCGAACTTTTGTTAATCCGAACAGGGCACAGCCCCAATTAGTTCGTATTAGCGGGACTCTACTGTAGTTATTCGTGAACGAGTAGTTCCGAATGAACAACGCACTCGATTGTACTTTGAACGAAAGACAAATGATGTCAACATAATCGATGTTAGTCGCTCAATTTATATTTTCAATCATGTGTGTTTCACTGAGGTCGCAACATTTAAATAACTTTTAAATAGCAAATAGATTAGGCTATATTGCCTTGATCTCTGATTCAGTTGTCTAAATAGTGAATCCAATAGCAAGATGCTATTAGATATTTACATGCAGTTTCCTATGAATGCAGAAACTTTAAAGTTTTAGTTGTTGTTGTTGCTGCTCATGCAGGTAAATTATTCGTTTTGTTGTTGTTGTTTTGTTTTGTTTTTCACCGGAGTGGAACACAGTTGGACGGAACACCTCCAGCCTGTATTCAAGTTCCTGCCACATACTCTATTATATTATAATGTCTTCTGTAATTATGTGCGACGCATTGCGTATTCGTTGCTTGAGGTCGGGTAGGCCTACAATTGGTGTACGGTACACACAATTCTTCACGTAACCCCCACAGAAAGAAGTCTAAGGATGTTATGCCGGGTGAATGCGCTGGCCACAAAATGGGACCGTCCCGTCCAATCTATCGGTTGGGGGAATGCAGCATCGATGAATTCACGGACTTTCAGTGGCCCAGTGCGGAAGAGCACCATACTGCTGGAAAATGACATCGGGTTGATGGACCTCCAGTTGAAGCACTGCGAAATTGGTTGCATAAGGAGGTAAACGTTACCGGTGAACTGTCAGTTTTCTTTTCCTGTGGAATCACAGAAAAAAAACTGGCTAATGATGCGATTGTACACCAGACCGGAACTAGACGTTGACCTGCCATACGTAGTCGGAAAATTTTGCTGTACCTGTGTGTCGAACCAGGATACACATCGCTTTCTCTCATGCAGTCTACAACCTACATTGTCCCTCACTAATAATTGACCTGCAACAAACATAAATCAAACAAAAAACTTATGAGTTTTTACATCATTTAAAAAAAAGGCATGTAAATATCTCATTTACATCAGTGGCGGCTCGTGACACAAATACTAGGTGAAGTTCTATCAACACATTCCTACTATTCTTGTTTCTTAATATTTATGAGATTATTTCTGAGCTTAGACAGAATACTGATAATGCCACTAGCCGATCTCTGATGATGTTGACTGACTTTCTGGCCCAATTAATACTTATTAATGCCTATTTAGTTAATACATATCAAAATAATAAGTGAAGCTGAACTTCACCAACCTCACTTGATGAACCGCCACTGGTTTACATTCCCAGTTACTAAATTTTTAAGTTATAAAGATAATTCTTGGACAACCTATATCGGGAGAACTTTTTAAAACGTGAAAAATATATTATTTTCGAAATGTTTTTACTTTCTTTAAGAATCCGAACTCAATAATTTGACATCTTTTCTAGCGGACATCCCCCCATTTTTAGTCCTCTTCTAACTCCATTTTCTCCGTCTGTCCATCTGTGTGTCTGTAACACAAGCTACAGACCCAACGAAAGTAGTTAGAGAGAATCTGACTTCAGCTTTGAGTTAAAAGATCTCGAACTATTCAGATGCTTTAAATTTCATAACTGTAAAAGTGGCAGGTCCTTCTAATTTGTTCAGCGTTCTCCGTTTTAAGGATTCTCTTTAGCATCTCAACCGAAATAGTTAATAGTTAGAGAGAACGAGATTTCAAATTTGAGTTCAGCGATATTGATTTATCTAGCTAATTTAAATCTGGTAACTCTGAAGGTGGCAGGCAGTGATGCCAATTCAACGCTTTTATCGCTAGAACTAGCGCTTTTAATATAATCTTTTAACGCTTCTTTTTTCCCTTTTAACGCTTGGCGACATCAAAATTTGATTCGGGAAATTCAGTGCGCCGGCCCACTTCATGGATTACGACTTTTTAACACTACAATTCGAGCGGTGTAGTTCCCATTGTAGAGTGATAGTATCTGAATCGGAGGTTCGTGGTTCAAGTACTGTTCCGACTGTCCCGACTAAAATTTTTCCCAGGACCAACCCTTTCCGGGTGTATGCTAACATCCCATACAGTACATACATTGAATGCCAGAATCGCATTGTTTCACATCACTAAACTAACAGGCAGAGAAACTACAAACGTGATTGATTGAAGTCCTTTTTTTCTGTTGTTGCTTAGAGTAACAGAAGTTTAAAAGATTTTTTTAAGCACTCGAACTCGGGCTATGGATTTAAAGGAAAGCAAACTTTGTTTAAAACCAGTACTGTATATTGACATCTATTTAACATTTGCATAATTGGCATTTACGGATATGGAACACTCATCCTATTTGGAACTTCCATTCAAGAATCGCTTCAGTTCAGTAACTTTTCTCGGTGATAACTTTTATCGCCCTGTAGTTATCAATATCTGCAAGAATTTCCTTTTCTATACACATACACATAAGCGCTTCTAAGTATTTTCCACATAGAGAATTTCTGGCCGATTTAACAAGCTTCATTTTTAAGAGTTTCTCTCATAGGATAATTGTGTCACAGATTGTTACCGTCCATAAAATTCATTTAATCTTTATTTTATCTTTTGTTTCACAGATAATTACGGAGACCATATTTTCTTAGACAAAATTCGCGACGAGTCTCGCCGGAATCTAATGGCCCCAACTCCTTGTTTCTGAGTGGTTTGAGATTCATCCCAAGATAAAGTTCTTATTCAGGCCTTAAGTTGGGTTTTATTAAAAGTTATCTCCACTTTGAAGGAAATGACAAGAACTTGAGAACTTTAAAATCACCAAATCTGTAGCCCAGTTCAAACACGACCAGGTCCATTTTTTGTCACAAAATGAGTTAGACACTGTTTCCGTCAGGTGGTTTCACCCTCTATGCAATACTAAATCTCATTCGTTACAAGAACGACAAGAGACGTGTTAAAAATGCATTTGAAGGGTAGACGGGAAGAACGATCAAAGTCAATTTTTGAAAGTTGTGAGAAAAAAACGAATTTTAAAGTATAAACACTTGAATTTAAAGTTATTTTTTGCTCTAAGTGTGTCTTCGGCCTCAAGCAAAGATACTCAAAACAAAATTAACTTTAAATTCAAGTGTTTACACTTTAAAATGCGTTTTTTCTCACAGCTTTCAAAAATTGACTTTGATCGTTCTTCCCGTGTACCCTTCATTTAAATACACGACTTCTTTACAAAAAAACGGCCAGCTCAACAAGCGCTTAGTTTCAAACACGGCCAGGTCCAGTATAGACAATCACAGCACAGCATTCAACCAATCACGCTGAATCACAAGAAAACGAAGAAGAGGATCTGTGTGAATGTGCAACCAATAATGAAGTTGAGTACGATGACGTTCTGGAAATTGTAAATTAAAGATTTTTCTATAGAAAAGTAAAATATGTGCTAAAAAATGTAACACAGAAAGCTTCTAATTAAAACGTATTTTATTAAGTGTATTTATTATCTTTTCAAAAACCAGCCTCAAGGAATTACTTTCATAGTTTCATGTGTCTGCAGTATTTGTTACAAAGACGGCCACGTCCACACTTTGGTTACAAAGACGGCCAGGTCCAATGTTGTTTTGTAAATAACTAATACACTTTTAATATAATGTATCACATCTGTTACACATTCAGTTTTAATTACATATTGGTATCCAAATAAAAAAAATAGCAACATTAATGCTTTTTATCTATGGTAAACGGCTTTTGCACGCTCCTGGTGAATTTTGCAAAGTGGACCTGGCCGTGTTTGTAACTGGGCTACTCAAATATAAAGGCATGTTCTATGCCTGGATTGTTGACACAAGCATATACACACTATGTTTTAAAATTATTTCTCCAAAAGTGTTTCAATCAACCGTTACCCACATATTTGTTAAATACCAAAACAATTTTAATTTTCACTATTTTTTATGAATATTGGGTTTAATTAGATCAAACCGGTTTTTTTTTCTATAATTTATGTTAAAAGAAATTGACATCAGTAAAATATTTTTTTATAGAAAGAAAATATTAATTTAAAAGCAATAGTGAAATGAGTTTTAAATAAGAATCTGTCGGAGTTTGTATAAACGTCTAAAAGTTAAATCTACTGTAGTGATCGAATTGATGCCTTTCATCAATCATACATACTTCTCTGAGGGAGACAGCTTACTTTTAAACACTTCATTGTCTTTTATTTCTTCATACATCGCTTTGCAAGATTGGAAACTGATTATTTCAGTAATAAACATACGGTAACTTTCACAAATTTTACTGTCAATGATATCTTCTCCGATCCCCAGAAGTTATTAATTATTGAAAATGGCCTGTCTCTGTGGAAGCACTTATGCAAGAAGGTGACTGCACGAATTAAGAGATATTCTTTAAGTTTAATACGGGTTCTTCGGTGCACTACAGTGAAACAAATGTAAATATTACTTCAAATGTCTGTCTCGAATAAATTATATCTCCCCTTTTTTTATTAAATTCGGGGCTTTTAATATATTTTTCGGGACACAGCCCTAAAATTCGGGATGTATGGTCGCCGTACAGATAATGTTAGAATTATTTAATAGGTATATAATAGAGTGGTATAAGGACTGCTAGAGGAACTGTAATTATAAAGAAAAGTAAAAAACGCAACGTAACGCACGCACTTATTGCACTGTTTTGTTAGTGTTTTCCTTGATTTGTGACCCACTGCCACTTTCAGTACACGTATCCTCTGTACGCGTGACTGCACTGGCTGGATTTGTAGATTTCTGTAGTTGTGGACAGCCCTTGGAAAAAATGCAGCAGTTCATATCTCAGCTGATCTGCTACAACAGACACTCGTCACCTGGGTAGCAAAGACGCATGTCTGACAGCCAGCGCAGTGGCACGAAATATCAATGCCGTATATGGTCACGGCGTCAGGGACTGTGCATGTGCGAAAGTGCCAGAAGTGGTTCCAGAGGTTTCGGTCTGGGGACACCAGCCTCACCGATAAGCCACGAGAAGGGAGACCTGTGTAGCTGGACAACGATGCCCTGTGAGCAGCGGTGGAGGTAAATCCAATGCAAACTGTTGAAGAACTTGCCAGCGAACTCCATGTCACCCAGTAGACCATTCATCGTCAACTGCAGGATCTTGGATACGTCTCAAAACTCGAAAAATGGGTACCCAATGCGTTAACCTCAACAGAAGCAGCAGCGAGTTGACATCTGCAGTCCCCTGCTCATCCGTTACGGACGTGAGCCACTTCTGGACAGAATATTGACAAGGGATAAAAAGTGAGTCCTCTATCATAATACTAAACGCAAACGGCAGTGCGTACCTAAAGGGGGGCGCAGGAGTTGTGCCCTGCAAAGAGATGTTCATTGTTTGGTGGGATATAAATTATGTGAGATAATCCATTTTGAGCTCTTGTCACGTAACCAGACTATCAATGCAGATGTCTACTTTGAGCAGCTTGAACCCCTACGGACTGCATTGTTGGAGAAACGTTCTGCTCTGGTTAATCACAAGGAGTGCTCATCCACGCATGGCCACACATGGCGAGAAGGACCATTGCTAAGATAGCGGAATGTGGCTGGGAGAAACTCTCCATCCGGCGTTTTCACCAGATCTTACACCAACAGACTACTGTCTTTTTCGCAGCCTGCAAAACCACCTTTCCGGGAAAACATTGAAGAATGAGGATGACGTTCGACGAACAGTGACCCAGTTCTTTGCCTCCAAAACTGGCGACTTCTTTCAGCGGGGACTCAACAACTGGTTGACAAGTTGCAGAGTGTTATGGAGTCCGATGGAGACTATTTTCCCAATTAACGGTAGTGTTCCAGGTAAGTTATCGTACTTTTCCTCATCGTGCAAAAAATACGACATTACTTATGGGATAAGCTGATAGATGTGAGCTACAAGCACAACTTCGAAGTCTGAGTAATTTGCCATCAAAGAGAGAGCTTCGCAACGAGCACTTGGTTTCATTTCGTGATTTTCGAATCTTGCATGAAGTATAGCTAACCCGAAAAATAAATTTTCTTACTCACATTTAATATCTAACGCGGTTTCTATTGTATGTCTTTCGACCACCTTATCGCTCCTATCGGAGAAAGCCTTTTGATACCATCTGGACAAACGAGACTTTGTACTGAGATCTTCCAAGTGTTCGTTCTGATATAAGATTCTCTGATAAAAACACGCTGTTTAGTTGAGTAGACTGAACAGTGAAATAGAAACATGGTTCGATTCAGTTGTGTCTCCTAACACTAAATTGAGAACATGTGCATAATATAATATATGTATCACTGTGAGACCTTTTCTATCCAAGCTTTGAAACCACTGTAATCACCATTCATCTTCACATTACATTTTCCTCTAAGCTGCAGAGTGTGGCGCTCAGTTGAAGACATTTAGCGGCGTACGCAACCTCACTATTTTCCTGAAAGCAATGGTCGTAATAGGCGCTAGCGTCGGACCCAGAAAACGTTTGCTTCCCAGCGAGCCGATTGAAGCACCTGTCAGAATGGTTATATATTTTTCATAATATTAGTCGAAAAATTCAATTCCATGAGAGACAGTAAAAAATAATTCATGATGTTTCAAAATTCTGTCGAATTCGGTGGAGTTCAGCCTAGAAGACTCCCAAAAGTTTCCTGTCCCCTTGCGAGTGAGCGTGTTAGATTATTAAAACATGTTTTCTCGTTTCTCAACCTAAACATTGAGTACTTTCACTTCCGCACCAATAAGAGCGCCTGTGTTATATCATCATCATCAAATAACTCGCACAGAAGGACTTTCCTTTCTGTAGTCATCTTCTCATCAATTGCACCCGAACCAGCTAGTAACGACGTCGACGCACTATTCAAAGAATTGGCTAGTCGCTGGTAGGGAAACATTCATCAGTGAGTCCATTGTCTCTTGTAATACGTCTAACGTTTAGTGTCCATCGTTTATTGATAGACGCTTGGAGGAAAACGTAGCTCTAACCTGATCTGTCGGAAGATAATTTTTAACATCGAGTCCATGACTCTCGAAAGAACGTTGAACACCTTTAAAGAGTGCTTTCCTCTTTACAGAATGTAGATCCACTACAGCTAAGAGTCTCTCCCACACTTGTATTTCTCTCACGTAACACATTATGATGGAGTTTTTATTCATATCTGTTTAAGTTCCACCTGAAAAGAAAATATACCTGCGTCTTGAGTTTACTTTGACACCTACTCTTTGATGATATTCCTAATAATACTTACAATGTGGTTTAGGGTTGTTTTGGCAATAAAGTTACGAATTCACTACGTTCACTACACTGCAAAAAATCATTGGTGTTTATTGCCACCCCAAAAGGAGTAATAGAACACCTCTACCTCTATACCAATTCAAGTATTGGGTAACATCATCCAGGGTGTCCGGAACACAGTCTCGTGTTGTCAAACATCTCTACCGGTGCTCAGAAACACCGTTACCAGTGTTAAGCAACACCTTTACCCGTGTTAAAGTTCACGGCTAGAAGTGTTAGGGAACACCTTCAATAGTGTTGATTATCACTCCTAACAGTGCAATTTAACAACGGTAATTGTATTTCTAATCGGTAGAGGTGTTTGTTAACACCAGAAACGGTGTTCCGGACACCCCAAAGGTGTTACCCAATACTGGAATTGTTGTAGAGATAGAGGTGTTCTATTACTTCTTTTGGGGTGGCAATAAACACCAATATATATTTTTGCAGTTTACCGTTCGTTCCGACCCGACCCGACCCAACTTTGATTGTCTCCAACAAGTTTAACTAGGAGGTTCTTACAACATTACGTTATATTTTAACAGAAGTATGACAAGTTCTAAGAAGTTAGCATGAGATCGGAGATTCGTTATCTAGCGTAAAAACAGCTACACTTGTATCCCCTCTCTAAGCAAGGCCTCGCTTACTAATTAATTTCACAATGGTAACATCTCCAGTGGGCACTAGCTGACGCTGTTTAACTTCATCGTTCTTTTGTTCCAAAGTTCCATGACATTTGAGAACACAGAATCGATTATCATTTATCTCATTAATATACCTAAGTACATTGTTACTAATTTCAATAATATCTTATGTGAAACATTGAGTAATTTAAAGCTGAATTTAACAACCACAAAAGATAATATTCCAACTGTATTTTTGTACCAAACACAAACTTACTCGTTTACCATGGAATAAACAGCAACAGAAGATTTCGGCTATTTACGTATGTATCTTTGTTACGTTCGATAGACGGTAAGGTAGGATAGGGATTAGCAAGGAACAGCCATAGCCTTGAATGCAAAACATCATCTCAACATTCGAACTAAATGGCCTGCCTATCTTAACCGTCGTGATTTCATTATTCTTATGATGTCGGATGAATCATACCGTTTATGGTGTTCTTCATTATGCAATCTCCTCCATTGTCAGGTGATTTCATCTAATTTCTCCGACCCCCTTGCCAATTGCAGAGTGGAAATGCAAAACGTTCCAAGTGACATTGTTTAAAAAAAAAAAACTTTTGTCCACAAGCATGTTCGATGTGCCCACCCGCATGTCCCTATCCTTGTTCCAAGCAACAAATCAATCAGGAAGAAGTGAAAACAATCACATTATTTTGGAAGGTATAATGTTATGTGAAGCCAAATCTATTGTTTTCTGCCTCTGTAAAATTTCATATTTTTCACTTAAAACGTTTGGCATTTCCACCATTCATTTATTTAATGTGAATTCCAAATCAAAATTACGATCTTTTTATAACTTCACTGTTTATTCAAATTTGAATATGATACAGTTGATTCTTTTTGGGCCGATGGTTGGACTAAGGCTTTTATATTTAAAATATGCATTAGAACATTTTTGACTGGACTGGACACGTAATGGTAGACGAGAGTCTCAACATCTGTTCGCAAATTATATTTTGATCTTTTTTTGTTTATTTGTAAAATATAGCAAAATTTAGTTTAAATCGGCCCAGACAGGCACAAGCCCACATAACACCGGCCCATCGGGAAATTTCTTGGCTACCCTTACGGGCAATCTGGCACTGTTAGTAACTGATGAAAGATATAATATTTAAACACACGCTTTTTTTTATACACTAGAAAGGAGAAAATTATTACTAGAGGGAAATATATTATTTACCTGTTTTTACTTCTATCAACAAGAGAGCAGTAGTTTCGTCTCTACAAGGTCATCAGTATGTTGTGAACGTAATAACTATTTTGTAAAATTGTTAATAAATGGTATGTGCTGTAATTTTTAGTAGTAGTAGCTAGATCAGGTATCTTTGGAGCCATTTTCAATATTAAATACTGTTGAAAGATAATGATAGATTCATTTATTAAAATATACACAAAATTTAAAATGTAAGCTGGTATAATGGTGGGTAATGGAAATGTTAAAGTAGCTACCATAAATGAAGGGAACTTTTCACAAATATATCTCCTGAAATTATCTCTGTAATGGTGGCGGGAAACCCCTCGCATATTCTATCCCATTATATCTAAATGTGGAATTATATGTTGATTACAATGATGTCACTCAATTCATGTTGTCAACGTAGGCAACACAGTATACACCAGTCACGATTTGACCCTCTAGTTTAAGAGAAAACAGTTTTAAATATTCTATCTCGTTATATTTAAATGCCGAATTAAATGTTCGTTACCATGCAAACCCTACCCCCGTGATCAGATTGTTAGTTTCCGGGTGATGTCTTGATTACTTTAAGGCCTTAAATGTATTTATATTTATCAAGTTTTTAGCTCATACAACTCCGAGCCTCTAGATAAGTACGTCTCAAGTTTTTGTTGTTATAATTATTAACATTGAGGTCTGAGGATTAAACAAATAGATCCAGAACGGGTCTTTCTTTGATTTCGGAAAGTAGGTCATTTGGATAGATCTCCATATTAGTAACAATGCAAGCTATGTACGTTTCCTTTATTTTGGAGAAGAGGTATGACGTCTCCGGATGTTACATCCTGCTTACAAGCCACGATATATATGAACTGTCTTCTTTACCTGATGGATTCTGTAGTAGTGGGTTTCATGTCGCCAACAGGAAATGTTGAGATAAAGAGAAGACACGTGCATATGCGCTAGAAGCTTAATTATGCTTATAACGATTTACCAATCGGAGCTCGTAAGACATAAATTTCATAAGTTTTCATCTTACTTTTTCTACTATTCCTCCGGAAGTAAAGCAGTTTCTGTTCCTGTGGTAAGATCGGATTAAAATATTACATTACATACAATCAGTCTTTCTATTATTATTAATGGTCCATATGGCGTTATATGTGCCTGTTCTAGTTGTGGCAACTTTGTACAGACTTGTGTACAGTGCAGCTTGTGATTTTGACCCAATAGAAATAACGAATGCTGTACGACAAGCGAATAGTAGTTTTCTGATGGATTTGTTGCAACATGATGAATTCTGGGAAGAAAATAACAAAACATGGATGTGTCCGTGCAAGCTCCGACCATGTATTCGAAAGTGTTGTCCATTTGGACAATCATACACGTTCATTGAATCAAATTCATCTTTACAGTGTATAGCAAGTGATGTGCAGTTTTTGCCTATATTTTACAATAGTGAATTACAAGAAGTTCAAGTTCAATTAAAACGTTATGGCTTTGTATTTGGTAAACCTTGTCGAACAATAACCAAACTTGAACCAGAACCATTCCCCGAAGACGAATATTATTTGCTCGAAAATGGTATCTTGAACATTCCAGGTTTAGGTCTAATGCTGGACGCCATGTTATATTGTTTCGAAAATTTTGTCAGTGACAATTTTACCGAGTTAGGGGCGGTTATTTGTCAGCATGTACTTCCACTCCCAGATAACGACCCCATATTTATTATCTTTCCTATCCTGGGTATTCTATCATGTATGTTTCTGCTTAGTACAGTGCTTGTGTATTGTGTGATTGAAGAACTTCGTAACCTACCGGGGAAATGTTTAATAAGTTATATCTTAAGTCTAACTGTGGCTCTTCTGACATTGTCTGTAATACAGCTCCATGTAGAATTGTCTACTGTATCCTGTACGTTTATGGGTAAGTAAATGTATTCTATTTTAATTCGTCTTTCCTTCATAGCTTACAATTCATTAGTATTTTTATTTGATACAGTGATATGTTTTCCAAACAATCTTTTATCTAATTTGTTGTTGTACATCACATGTAGCTGAATGGACATACAAGGTAATTTTCCTTTTTAAAATTGTTGACAAGATTCAACTAAATTTCCATTGGATTATAACAAATATCAAAACATCAATTTTCAAATCAATAATGTTCGTTTTTTATTTTATTTTCCTTGAATAAAGACCAAACGCCGTAGCTCACTTGGTAGAGTGTTAGATTTCCATTCGGGAGGTCCTGGGATTGATCTCAGGGTCCGACCATCCTGAATGAGGTGTATCCAATGTGTTTCCTCAGTTACAACAGGCAAATGACCCTATAATACTTTCAACTTAGACCCTGGCTGACTCCTTCCGACATCCTATCCCCGTACCTAATCCCTACCCGAGCCATAGATGCCTGAAGGCCATCAATCAGTTTTCAATAATTCCATGTACATGTACAAAATATTGACTTACAACGAAATCAAACATTCGTCGTCCTATCATACAGAAGCTGTGAGAAAGATGGAACAAAGTTAAAACACAAAGAAAACGAAAGAATTGGTAATTGGAAACAAATTAAGTCACAATAAATATCAACATGGGAAAATGAGAAACAGAACAACATATGAGAAATATTATAAGTTAGAAAATATAGTGCGAATAGAATATAAAGATGCAAATACGAATGGCGAAAGAAGAAGATTGTTTTCTGTGGATCTATGCCAATACACTTTTCGGACAGTCCCATGTTCCAGAAATGTTTTGACATAGTTTCGAAGTTTCTGTTAACATCCGCTCAAAGCTAATGTGATTCTTTGTTGACGTACATAACAAACGATAGTTTGTGAAAGTTATTTTCTGTTTTAACTGCACTCAAATTTGAATAATTGACGGAAAAGGCGGGAAAACCTACTTGGATTCAGCCTTAAATAGCTTACGGAAAGACTGGTGAAATATTTTCTATGGAGTATTGTGTTACATGAAGTGGAAACACGAGCTCGGTACAGAAGAGTGATAAATGAAAGTTGGGATACTTCAACAAGTAACCATGAGGAGGATGAAAAAAAAAATCAGAATGTACGTAATTACTAATTAGGTAGTGCTGATAAGAGTAGGCGATTAAGGAACAATCTTGGAGACAATAAAGAAGACAAAGGAAACTAGTTAGTACATTAGCTATGCACACATTACATTCTGACGAATGCAAGGTTGAAGAGAGAAAAGGAAGAGGTTGAATGCAATATCTTGGAAGTATTAAGGAAAGTAATCCGTACTTTCAGACGAAAAATTAAGAGGATCAGGGATAATGAAGAGGACTAAGCTTGAATTGAACAACCAGTCATTTTTGGCTGAACACTGATGGTGACGATGATGTTACATAGTCAATTACAAACTTTATTTTTTTAATGTGTATGTA
Source organism: Lepisma saccharinum (assembly GCA_022664845.1). Taxonomy (NCBI): domain Eukaryota; kingdom Metazoa; phylum Arthropoda; class Insecta; order Zygentoma; family Lepismatidae; genus Lepisma; species Lepisma saccharinum. The sequence goes on from JAGDQP010026702.1 coordinate 15,343, forward strand.
ACAGTCTAAGGAAACAAAACTTTAATTGTCACCCATTTTAATTTTGTTTAAATGGACCAAATTATGTATATATATTAGTGTCCAATTGATCCATATTTGTATTTTAATATTTACGAGAGAACAGACTTCGTGGTTACTTGGCCTACAAACTATTGGTCACTCAGACACAGAGATTTCAGTAACATATTTTATGGAATCGAAAAGAAACACGTTTATATCCACATCCCGTATCATTCGAATGAATTTTATTACGTGTAATGAATAATATAGTACTATCAACATTCCAAATTAGGCTTACCCAATGTCATTTGGTATGTTGTCTTCAGAAATGCGTCCACATATCACACACATTCCAGATAATGGACTAGAAGTTCCCATGTATGTTCGTCTTGGAAGTGAATTTTGTTATAGACCCAGGCAACCGAAGAAATTGATTGTCGGAAACCATCTTGATGCTAGTTTGACGAGTTTTTTTTTTTTTTTTTTTAAATTTTTTGAAAATTTAAAAAAAGTAAAAAGTTGAAAATTGAAAAAGGCAAACGGATAAACTGGTTGTAAGTTTCTTTGCTTGGCGGTAGTTTCTGGAACAGCAAAAGCAGATTCTTGACTTCTTTCTTTTGTTTTGTGCGAGTGAGTGGGTAACTAATGTTCATCAGAGTTCTTCTGATTAGTGCTACACATGGAATTTCATCTCGGTGCAATAATTGTAATAGTGATAAACTGGTACGTACTAGTTTATGGCAGTTGTGATATTGTACCAATAGAAATAGCTGGTGCTTTGCAAACAAATGGTAGTCTCTTAGTGAACGGACGTTGGGTACAACCAGAAGACTTTTGGGAAGCCGGCAACAAAACATGGAGATGTCCGTGTACGTTACAGCCGTGCATTCGGAAGTGTTGTCCGCTCGAAGAGGCGTACACGAGTGCGGAGAGAGACATAGAAGGAAAGATTCACTTACTGTGCAATTCGAGTAATACACAGTTCTCCCCCATTTTCTACAATAATCATTTACAACAACTACAAGTTCAGTTAGGCCATTACGATCTTGTAATAGGGAAACCATGTCCACGAATGTACAAACTTGATCCCGATGAATTCCCCGAGGACAAATACTATTTGCTTGAGAATGGTTCTTTGTATCTCCCTAATTCAAGTTTAATGTTGGATATTAGCTTCTATTGTCTAGAAAATTTTGGTAGTATTACAGAAGTTGTGGCCATGGCTTGCGAGGAGCTGCTGCCTTTCAAAGATACTATGCTCATTGTTTTTGCCACTCTGGCCCTCATATCAAGTGTGTTCCTTGTTCTTACATTACTGGTGTATTGTGTGATACCAGAACTTCGGAACTTGCCGGGGAAATGTGTCATGAGTTATGTGTCAATGCTTATCATCTCTTACACTTCAGTGGCCATGGCTCAATTCCATCCAGATATGCCTTCTGATCCTTGTTTATTTATAGGTACCTAAAATGACTTTCTAAAAAATTCCTTCGCAACGGTAGGAATAATTTACCACTTCTTTTTCTTACCTCTCCCGCATCTAAGTTCTCCTGAATCCCCCCCCCCCCTGTTTATTCTTTGCCATTCTCTTTGTCCCTTGTAACATCATTCCTATTCTTTAGTTTCACTAAAGAACGTAATTGAAGACTTGAAATAAATAAGTGCCATTTTCCAAATTACGAGAAAAACCGGTCTTCAAAATTTTATTTCCATATAAAACAATACTTCTCACCATTTATAAATACCCAATAGAAGGACTGTGTTCGCAGTGATTTTTATATATTTATGTTATAGGTCTAACAACATATATTTTTATTCCTGTAAAAACGTCATTTTCACAAAAACTGGATTGCATAATTTACGTCAAATCTTCAATTCACTGATTTTCCTTTTTCTAGACTCTAATAAGATGTATAAAAATTGTAGGGACGGGAAGTTGAAAAAAAAAGTTCAACAGTTGTCTAATTTGATTAGCTCAAAATATACCTAATATGTAAAAGATATGCACGCTTTTTACAGTGTATATATGATGAGTGTCGTGGCTCAGCGAAAGCATGTTCTTCTCGTACACTGCAAAAAAATGGCCCTGTAAATGTTACAGGGCGACCACCATTTTTTGGTGTTAAATCGAAACAACATGTTGTGTGATTTTGACGATTCTAGTATGATACCATCCGTTGTGTTGAACCAGTATTGACAGCATATCCCTTCTGTTGAATTAACACAACCATTTTTTTCAGTGTGTAGTTCGGAGGACTCCGATTCAAATCCCAGGGCCTTTTATCCTAACAGATTTGTCCCTTTTTTAGTCATATTAGGGAAATACTTTAAATAAGGGACTTCCTTATTCCTAATTTGAAGGATACGGTAGTGTGAAGGATACGATAGTGTAAGTGCAATGTAAATTATGATTAATGTCCTCAGAATTTTCAGAGTATCATCATGTCATGAATAGCTGGGAGCATTTTGAATTCACGTGTATACAGTTATGTACTCAAACATGAAATCTAAAATCCTAAGTTTTGGAGCCTGATGTAGCTTGACTATTTTTCCCAATGTGGCAGCTTTGAACTAATCTAAATTTCTAGGAATTAACATGTCATGAACATCAGCCACCTTAATCATGACTGCATTATAGTGATATAATTTCTCAAATATAGCTTTATACCACCCCGAATTTCAAACTATCAATATTTTATTCAAGATTTGGAACTATTGATCTATATTGTCAAAGTCCTCAAGACGATACCTAAAAGCTAATTTTTGGATCCTGGCTCAATTGCTGTAAATAGAGAGTGTTATTATATCCTTGGACTGTCATGTGATGGATAATTTCTAACATTTCTTTCTCAGACAATGAAGTAGATGTATCTCTAACGTTTGCTCTTGGCAGTGAGTCGTAGTTATGTGTTAATTGACAACAGTTGTTAAATTTATTAACATTAATAACCAAAGTAAATATTGCATAATACTTTATATTCTCAAGGCTCTAATAGTAAGACAGTCCTGTGAGGAGAGATCTCGTAACAATAGATTTCTTGTCCTCTTCCAAAGTCAGTTGTATGGCTTATCCACCAGGATTCTAAAATTATATCATGGTGGCTAATAAAATATACTTCTTTGTTCAATTTAATATCATTATATCATTAAAAAGACAGGCTAAGTAGTTTTACAATGTATGGTTCAGTAGCGTATACTAGGGGGGTGCTAAGAAGATTAGCTGTCCCAAAGAAAATACTGACTGAACGTAATCTGAATTTAGCTCCTTTCGGGGGGAAAGTAATTAAATTAAAAACATTGGTAACATTTTATTCTAATTTCAGCCAGTACTGTTTTTAGGGAATTTGGTAGTCCAATCTTTAATATCTGTCCAGCCGTCTGCAGCGTAGGCTAGTACCTAAACACAACCAACTAGAAGGAAACTGACTTCAGATTTAAGTTCAGCGGCCTGATATTACCCTAACACTGCAACCTTTCACTACAGTATTTTTGTATTAAATGCACTTCTGTAAAATTTTGATGTATGGCATTCGAGTATTCATAATTTTCTTCTCGAATATTCACTATTTTCTTCCAATACCCAAACCAAAGTGGAAATTATCGCTACAGCCTTTATAATCTATCTCTTCTTACTATAACCAATTCTGTACGTTGTCATCTGGGTTACAGATTGGAGGATTCAAGTTTGCACGCTTCTACTATAGTTGCTGTTGGAAAGATGGTTATTTATTCCTAAATCCGTGCTGGAAGGCCACGAGGGTGAAAATAAAAAGTACCCAATATTGTTTTCGGCCGTTCTACGTTCACAACATAAAGTTATTTGTCTTTGTCTTTCTTAATTCCCTTTAACTCTGATTCCTATTTGTCTCTTCGATGTTCAATCTATCTTCTGAATTCGTTTTACTGGTATTTCCTGTTTTATATGGTTCGTTATGTTTTTAGTTCTAAATTGACTACCACAGCACAGAGTGCTGTTTGGATCCAAATCTTCCGAGTATCTTCTTTTCAGTTTCCAACACATTAGTATAAATCTTTCTATAAGCACTGAACTTTTATTTATTTATGATAATGTTTAACTTCAATGGTTATTTTGATTGATGTGATGAAGTATAACGCAACCGACAAAGTTCTGTTAGATTTTGACCCTACACAGGGAAACGCAATACCATGAATTAAGACGTACCTGGAAAATCAGAAATAGTCCCAATCGCCAGCAGTGACCCTTCTCCAATTCTCCGGCAGACTATGGATCACACAGTGGTAAAACTCAGCAGAAATTCAACCAGAATACGTATCACCTCGTAGAGTGTTCCGAACTGTCCTCCTTGCAATTGGTTGTCTAACGAATGGAAAAAATGGTAATCCAAAGATGCAATGTCAGAGAATATAGAGGAGGTATATTAGTGTTCGCTAACCAAGTCGGATAATGCTGTCATGTGTGACCTTAACAACATGTGGCTTCACGTTGTCCTGCAACAGACTGATACCTCCGCGATTCACAAGCTTTGGCTCCACGGTTTAAAAATTTTCATACACACGTTCAAATTGCTACTGGTACACAATTGCATTTATTATTATCGACCAAAGTTCGTGATGCACGATACCCCGAGTAGTCCATGAAACACAGAACATAAATTCTGTTGATTCAACGGCGTTTTTGGTTGTTTGAGAAGAGGTTCATGTGGTGCCAACTAATTATAACGGCGCTGTCAAGTATCGTAAAGCACTCGCTTCATATCGCAGGTCAGCACTCTGTCCAGAAACGGATCCTTCACCTGACAAGACAGCACAGAAACACAGGCATATGCGCGTTCGCTCTTTGATCCCCAGTGAACTAATGTGGGACCCATCGTTCCATTTTACACCATTTCCAAAGCTGATAGAGATTCCGCGTAGGTATTGAATGTTTCTCCCAAAGCCTCCTATGGCTTGTTGACGTCCTATACGTGAAGCGTCCTGACAGGGACTTATCGCTGTCCTTAAATTTATTAAACCAGCGTTGTACTGTCCGCTCATTTACAAAATTCTTGGAATATTTTTCTTCTGGCTGTAATACCGTTCGTTTCCAGTTTAAGCTAGGACAGCATACAGCCTCGTATAGCGCTTTTTGCAGTTCCCATGTTTGACCTGCTCTCACCGACGTTCCCGTTTAACTGTGGTGACTACTAAAAGCCAGCTACAAAAAGAAATACTCACTAACACGTTATCTTCCTCTTATCTGTGTCACTTCTGAACGAACGGTGTGGGGGAGCGCTTGCAGTCCGATTACGTGAAAATCAAACATAAATTTATTGGTTGCATTCATATATAAATTACTTGCAGTAAATGTGATTTTTAAATCAGGAAAGCTTACTAGTAAATATTGTTTTACGTGCTACAAAAACTAACAGTTATCACCCATAAATACATTAGGAAACAAGCATAAAGCAGTTTTTATGGTATACATTTAGGGCGAAGCCTAAAGTGCGTACAATGAAAGTAGCTTGAATTCTTAGACTGAAGGAAATTAACCCAATGAAAAGGACTTGTCAATTTCAGAGTAGCCACATTTAAACCAAGATCACTGAACGTAAATTTGAAATCAGTTTCTTGTTGAGGCGCTAGCATGAATTCTTCAAATGGAGATAGATAGCTATTCAAATGAAAAGTGACAAATGGTTGTTATCGAAAAGGATTGACAAATGCTTAATTAATAATTTTAAAATTGAACTATTAAACACTTTTGATTATTATCAATGCACTCACAGCTGAAGAGTACAGGAAAAGAACGGGTATGTCCTTGAAAGGTGATTTCTCGTAAAAAGCATTCTGAAGTCCAAATCTCCCATTTATTCCCAAATATTTCATATTCTTAAAACCGCTATAACTTGGTGATTATTTGCACTTTTGGGTTGAAACTTTCTGAGCGCTTAACTGTGTGATTGTGCAATACTTGGTAAGAGTGTAAACTCAATATTTTTAATTGTTAGCGCCCATTCAATTAATTTTATTATTATCAATATTTTAAAGAAATGCACATCCCCCTTCTTTCCGCCTTCTTTCTCTGTGTTCTTCAACTGTCTACATTTCTTAGTGACCTTGTTTGACTATATTCGCCAGTCATTATTATGGGTTCCTTTCACACACGTTCTACGACAAATCAAGAAGAAGTCTGTAGAATTATACACAATTTTAGATATCTACAATTTTGTTTCTATTACTTATTGGTTATTGTACTGTATTTATTTATTATTCTTTATTATATTATGTTTATTATTTAAGTATCTGAAACGTTGTTGGGAGAGTTCATTATCTGGTGGGAAATTCTCCGCTGGCAAGTAGTCTTACGTCTGAAGGTTCCTCAGAAATTTATGTGACGATATTGTACTGACGGTGTTATTAACATACTAAAACCTGGAACTATGGTTTTACGTGAATTGCAAACCCTACGTCTAATTTGTTCTTACCCATCCCCCGTAGTCCAGGCGCTAACGTCGTGGACTTCGAATGGGCAATGGGTTCAAACCTCGCGTTGAACATTCTGTTTCCATGGTTTCACTCACATTTATCAGGCGAATGCCGGGATGGTATTTTAAGAAAGGCCCCTGGCTGATACCTTCCCTATCCTCTTACGCTACCCTATTACGATCTGAGCCTAAGATGGCAAAAGGCCATAAATACATTTAAATTCAATGTGTTTCTACTAGGAATGGTACCCGGACTTTTGAAATACAAGGTGGTGAACGTTGCCACTTATCTAACAGAGACACAATGTGCAGATTATCACCCAGATAAGTAGAAGACTGTTGTTCCACTTGAGGACTATTAGACACTTGACCACATTCCTCTGTGAATGGTAAGATGAAAGGAATCCTCTATAACTTTTCGAAACAGAAGCTCCTTTAAATAGTTGAAAGGTTTCCGGTACAATAAAAAGAAGGAAACCTAAGAAAAATAACTGTTGGGTTGTGTAAGGAAAGCAGATGAGTATCAGCCACAGCAGCTGCAACTCTATACTTAAATGAATGATGTTGAATGTGGGTGGTAACAAGAAAATACATTAGAAGCAGGTTTTTATTTTCGTTTTAAAAAAAAAAGTAAACATGTTTTAGATTTTTCCTTGGAATAAAATGAAGGACTTTAATGAATTTTACAGAGAACCACAAGAGCATAAGTCTTTTGACTTCCTCTGGACGCGTGTCCTAATTCCAGTCATGGTAAACACACGCAGATACACGTACGTGCCAAGAACATTTTTTTTAAGTTTTTTTTTTTAATATTTGTGGCGAATAAACATAGTTTGTTACAGTAAACATCTTTACCAGCCATTTCTTCTCTCTTTTTTTTTCTTTTATGGTTTAGTTTACAATCTAAATATACGTAAAGAGTGTAATTCTTCACAGTCAACAAGCAAATAGACTAGAAACCTGCACCGCTAGCATTGATGTTGAACTACTGCTGAAATCGAGCTTTTGACTACTAGACTACTTTCGTTAAAGGCGGTATGGAATTTCTTTCAGTAGCCTTTACTGCTAGCAAATCCAGGACTTTTGTGAGGAGGGGGTACAGGGGGACATTTTCGATATTCTGCCCCTATAAGTGAAGTTTTTAAGTATAAATTTTACAATATTTCCCCCTCATATTGCTAAGTGTTATCATGGAATCCCCCAAAATTGATATTTCTAGATCAATTTTGT
>JAGDQP010026703.1:0-25672 GCA_022664845.1 Lepisma saccharinum
GGACACAGCACCAAAGACTGCAGAAAAGAAGATAAGACCACGCCAGCCAAATGTGCGAACTGCAACGGCAAGCACACGGCGAGCTACAAAGGTTGCCCAGTCATTAAGGCAGCTAACAACCGTCGTAGGGCAGCTGCGGGGACCTATGCGCAAGCACTACACCAACAACAAACAAATCAAATGGCACCATGGCAAAGCAGACCAGCACAGCAAACAGCACCAACTAACATCAATCAGCCAAGCACAGCTAGCACAGAAGCCACACCGGAAATACCCATCCAACAAGAGAATCCACGCCCCCCCAGGACAAACAACCCACAACGAAGAGAAAACACACATACAACAAGAAGTTACTCTAACAATAATGCAAACTCATCTAAAGACACCGGCTCCTTTGCAGGCCTCAAAGACGTATTCTCCATTTTCGTAGGAATGAAACAAGAAAAGATCAGAAAATTCAAACAAGGCATGAGGATTAATCGCGAAATAATAGACCAAACAGACAGAGTGCTACACCTAATGGAACTCATAGCTGATATCCTTGACGATGGCAGTGAATAGAGGGAAAAAGCACACTCCTATCACCAGGAATCTGAACATTGCATACTGGAACGCCAATGGAATCTTCAAGCAAAAATCAATATTTCAACACTTCATAGAAGAGCAACAAACAGACATTGCACTACTAAACGAGACCCACTTGAAACAATACCATCACTGGACCTTCCGGAATTACACAATCATCAGAACAGATAGACAGACAGAGGCAAAAGGAGGGACAGCAATAGTCATCAGAAACTCAATACCATTCGAACCAGTAATCCTCCCACCACTACAACACATCGAAGCTACGGCAATCAAGCTAGTCACGCCCCAAAACCCAATTCACTTAGTCGCAGTATACAAAAAACCAGAACTCCCGCTCATCAGACCAGACCTGGATGTTCTGCAAAATCTAGGACCAAGAGTACTGCTAGCAGGCGATCTCAACAGTAAGCATCCTGCTTGGAATTCACGCAGAAGAAACAAAAACGGAGATCGTCTCTATGCATACCTACCAGCTCTAAAATTCCAACCCTATGCACCAAAGGAACCAACCCACTTCCCTATCAATGGAGGAGCCCCAGACATCCTAGACATCGCCCTCAGCACAGAAGTTGACCTACTAGAAGATCCCCGATCCATCAATGCCCCACAATCCGATCACAACCCTGTTGTATTCCCCATAGACCACCGTCATACAATCCCACAAGCACGAACCAACAAGATACCAATCACCGACTGGCCACAATACAAACAGCACCTACTGGACGAACTCCCACAGCTCCCAACTCCCACCAACATCCAGGAAACAGAAGATGCTATTGATTCACTCACAGCTCTGCTATTAACGGCTTATAAAGCCAACACCACATACATCCAACCCGAAAAGAAACCAGGAGATCCTGCAGCACGTACCGCAGCTCTGATACAACTGAAAAGATGGGCAAGGAAGAAGTGGCAACAAACAAGGCACCCGGGCTACAAAACGCTATTTAACAAATTAACACAGAAAGTCAAAACAAGAATAGCAAGACTAAAACAAGAAGAATGGGACACCAAACTGCAGCAAGTAGATGCCCCCAGCAATGAATTTTGGAAGATTGCTAGAAACCTTAGAAAAACCCCACACCGCACCAACCGCCCCTTACATGGACCACAAGGACTAAAATTCGACCCAGATGACAAAGCAGAAATTTTCGCCAACTACTTAAAGACATTTTCACACCGCATCCAGAAGTATACAACGAAGAAACAGTACAGCAAACACACAGACAACTCCGAACCATCATAGCACAGGACCCACAAACAGAACCAGACGCCACAAGCCCAAGAGAAGTAGAACGGATAGTCTCCAAACTTCCCATGAACAAGGCCCCCGGAGTGGACAGAATAACCTCGATGATGCTCAAACAAGGACCACGAAGACTCAACGTATACCTTGCTCAAATGTACAACAAACTATTACAACTAGCACATTTTCCGTCCAACTGGAAACATGCCAGTATATGCATGATCCCAAAACCAGGAACAGACCAGATGTTCCCGCAAAACTATCGGCCCATCAGCCTCCTGTCAGTCCTGAGCAAGGTATACGAGAGAATAGTGAAGACCCGCCTACAGGAGTTCGTCGAGGAACATAAACTGTACCCAGACCACCAGTTTGGGTTCCGCCCAGAACACGATATCACAGCACAGTTAGTAAGAGTAGTAGACCACATCGCCGTAGGCTTTAACGCAATGCAACATACAGTAGGAGTCTTCCTAGACATCGAAAAAGCATTCGACCGAGTGTGGCATCCTGGATTGATCGTAAAACTGAACCAGCTTCACTTCCCAGATTGCTATGTGCATCTACTGCATAACTTCCTCCAAAATAGAACATTCACCGTTAGATCCTCTGGAACAACATCAGAATCCCATCCCATCACAGCAGGTGTAACACAGGGCAGTGTCCTCTCGCCATTACTCTACGTCATATATACAGCAGACCTCCCCATAGCCAGAGCCTGTACAATCGCCACCTTCGCAGACGACACTGCACTATTCAGCTCAAACAAAAACATCCGATATGCAGCACAAGCAATCCAGAGACAACTCCTGCTACTTGAACAATGGTCCAACACCTGGAGAATAAAGGTCAATCCAGCCAAGAGCCAAGCAATCATCTTCTCAAGACGTCGCCCCCGCCCCCCACAACCACCCCAACTGAATCAACAGCAAATCCCATACGCTGAAACAGTCAAGTACCTCGGTCTAACATTAGACAAGAAACTCACGTTCCAAGCTCACTTAAAAATGTTAGCCAGCAAAGCAACACAGCGCATCTCAGCAATGTACCCGCTCCTTCGAAGCCCCAGCCTACGCTATCAAACCCGCCTTCGCATATACTGCTTGGCAGTCCGATCACTACTATCATACGCTTCTGCTGCTTGGTTACACGCAGCAAGAACGCACATCAACCACCTGCAGGTAGCACAAAATCGAGCCCTAAGAATCCTCACTGGACATGACCGGGGCACAAGAATACTCCAACTACACGAGGATGCAGAAGTTCCATATATCATAGAACACCTACAACGCCTACGCTACAACTTCTGGAATAGAACAAGAAGCTCCCAACATGAAGAAGTCAAGAACATTGGCACAGAACCACCGAGAAGAGCGACACACCGAATGCCACGCCTCCCCTAATCCTCCTCAAGCTCTCAACATCCTAAATACCATCCAATCCACTTAAAACTCATTACCTTCATTCATGAAGCCTAATTCAAATTCATAATCACTTCATAAGTATAATACTATCATCACCTCACCATCACTTCTAATCATCATCGTCTGACATCATCACCAAATAGTAAAAAAAAAAAATCATCATAACTTCCAGGCTGCGACAGATGCACCTGAGACCAGCAAGGAAACCAAATCATCTCACATCAAGTCATCAACCCAAATAAGATGGAAGCCATGGGGCTTGCCCCGAAACTTCAGCACAGCGAAACATAAGCAAAGAACTAAGATTGGATTGGATTGGATTGGAAGAGGGATCACTCTCCTCCGGGTGGTCAATCCTCTCCTCCTCTAGTTCTCAAATGGCCTGCGTTTGGAACTAACTACTTCATCTACAACCGATCGCAAGAGGCTTGCACTTGGATCAAACTCCCGGCCCTCGCAGAGCTTGTCATCGGGGGGCCTTCCTTCCATTCTTCGTTCTCAAGAGGCTTGCACTTGGAACGACTCACCTCCTATCCGATCTCAATAGGCTTGTATTTGAATCAAACTCCCCGCCTCGCAGAGCTTGTCAGCGGGGCCTTCCGTCTACTTATTCTAAGCTTAGACCCTCGTCCGTTCTCAAGTGGTTTGCACTTGGAACAAACTCCTAGCCTTCGCAGAGCTTGTCAGCGGGGCTTTCCTTTTAAGCACCCAACCATTCGTAGTTGTGCTGATCCTCACTTGTGACGAGGCTTCGCCAAAGAAGAGATTGAGTTAGATAAACTGTAACTTTGTATATACGTTCAGTACCGGACGGCTTTTTGTCAAACTTATACATTTATAATTAAACTGGTTGTGGGCTATACTCGTACATTATTCAGCTCTACCTGGCTTCATATCGAGACCAAACGATAGCAGGTAGGATCAAAGAGAAGCCCTCAGGTGAGCATGAAAGAATGTATTTTCAAATATTAGAGTTGGTAGGGGATGCTTTTAATATTAACATTGATATTAATTCTTCTTCATATGATGATAGCAGTGAAGGTAACAGGTAACAAGAGTAGCTTTCTTTGGAATAAGCAATGAGAACTCAAACAGAAAACGTGACAAACACCAAGAGATCTCATCAGATCTCGCTTGAGAACTTAGTTAATTTTCTTGTATTACGCCGTTGGTTGGAAACACTACTCAATCTATGTATGAGTTTGTTTTCAATAAAAGAATTACTTCCTTCTGAGAAGAAACGTGTCGTTCGTGATGAGATTATCTCTCCTTTGCAGAAGTCCTTTAGTTTTGTTGTTCACTATATGTTGGATTTTCTGTTAAAAATGACTAAATACTTCTCCCTGAAATGTCAATAATATTATCTCACAGAATTAAGCTTCAAATTTCATTCTTGTGTAAAATTTAAGATAATAGCTGTTATAAGATAAAACTGTTGATGTAGCTTTATATAAGCCGTCATATTTATGTTGCTAAAAGCAGCTGTTGCTAAAAATCAAATTATTCTAGTGGTCTGTTTGAATGAGAAATAAATATGAAACTGTCACAAGAATTGGAAAAAGTTTTCGAAATATGAGTAACAGAGTTAGATCTTTCCAACAATTTCAATATATTTTTGTCTTATCAGAAACTGAGGGCTCTTCACCGGAACTGGAATGGAACTATATTGACGACTCTCAACTGTAGTAGCTTTGTGGTGAGGACAAGTTAGCGGAATTGGAGAATGAACGTGTAAGGATTAAGAATTAAGAGAGATATCAAAACTATGGAGGAAGAAAGAACAGCTTCTGTCAGGACATACATCGTGTTTGAAAGGAACAAAATATTGGAAACGAACAGGCGATGGGTTTATGATACATAAAAATCTGAGGAAATCGAAGGAATTTCATTTAGAACGCACGAGAGAGAAAGAAATAAAAGGGGGAGACATGCTAGTAGAATTTTCAGAAGCCAATAGGCTGTTCATTTCGAATACGTTTTACAAGAAGAAATCTCAAAGGAAGTATGCATGGACAAGCTCAAATGGAGTTAAGATCGAAATAGATTAGATTCAGAAAATTTAGGGAAAAAAAGACAGAAATTCGAGGTAGAACTAAGCAATAGTTTCGCCACCGTGGAAGAGAAAGCACATCAAGAAGGTATCAATTACAGAAATAAAATACTGACTAAAAGAATATGGGAAAGAGCTAAGGAAATTGCAGGTATCAAAGAGAAAAAAAGGAGTAAAATTTCAGAAGGAGGGAAATTAAATAAGTGAAAAATAGCATAAAGAGGAGGATTAGATATAAGCAAGGAAATAAATGTGATGTAGGACAATACAACGAGAGTTGTATTAGGAAAACAATCAAGAGTTTGAAGGAAACCAAACCACAACTCATGATAGGGAAAAGCAAATAATGGCAATTGAAAGATCTGATGAGACCGGCGCCAGACATAGAGGAAATTATGAAAATATTTCAAATTTTCTATGGGAAATTGTATGTGGAATTGTACTATTCCGATCAGTGTCTGATTAAGGAAGCCTAAAGGTCTGCAGTCCAGGGCCCCCCACTCGTTCAGGGGACCCGCTAAAAGTAAATTTTATATTTGAAAATTAGTATATTTGAGCTAAAAGTATATTTGAAAATGGCTGCGTACATATCAAGTAAACTAAGTTTTACTACTTAAACATACATAATATTCAATTTTACACAAGAACGATGTTTCAAACTTTATTCTGTGAGGAGATGATATCAAGGTTTCTTTGAGAAGTATTTAGTCATTTTTAATAGAAAATACAGTATGGCTGCTCAAAATGTTAAGGCCGTTCAGATTTTGGTAAGTTTTTTAGGCCCTATATGTTGTTACAACCAGCGTCTCTGTTGCAATTAGTTTTGGTTTCGGCTATTTTTTTTTATTTCGTAAAATCCCAACTGAGTGGAAAATAAATAAATAAATAATAATATCATGACTGTATTCACTGGTAATAGCGCCAACTTAAATGTGTTTGGAGCTGATAATGATAATGATGATGATAGTGATGAAGGTTGTTTTCCCCGGAGGCAGATCTTTGACCTGAAGGTCCTTGGACAGGGTGAGCGATGACGGTTTGGCATTGTATTCGATTGAATGAACACGAGTCCTGAGAACGAGACCTACAGTTTAAACTGAACTTCAAATCACGTGTCCCCACCGGTTATCGAACTCTGGACCCCTTAATTACATTGAGCAAACGTTAACTCTTACCAACTTGGGGACCGATCGGCCGTAGCTCAGTTAGTAGAGCGTAAGCTTAGCAATCGGAAGGTCCTTGGAAGAATCCCAGTGGTCGCCCATCCTAACTGAGGATTTTCTGGTTTTTATCTCAGTCATATCAGGCAAATACGTAGATAGTACCTACTAACTACGCTCTGGTCGACTACCTTCCAACATCCTGTCCTCCACCCTATCCCGGGGTGACCCTAAGATGTCTAAAAACCATAAATTTATTGATTTATACACCAACCGGGGACATCTTCTGTGTTTATACATGAACATACGAGAATTTAGACACTTTGTATTAATTTGCAAAAGCATTTGTGTGTGTGTGTGTGTGTGTGTATTGAGGGAAAGGGCGAATTATTTTTGCAAAAACAACAACATTCCATTTAGGAGTGGTGTCTTGACAGTTTCGTCCATAGACAATTCTGATAAGCAAAATCCTTATCTTCTTAAAGCGCAACGTCTCAGGGTCATTTCCAACCACTGAAATGCTTCTTAATTCGCTGGCATCTTGTCATTAGGTTAGGTAAGCAGATTAGGCTACAGGCTAACCAAGATTGGGCGAGGAGAGGTTTGATTTATTATTGTTTATTGGTGGATGAGAGATGTTCCAGTCCATTAGCGTTCCCTTAGTTGTGCAAAGCCATTTTCATTCCTGGATACAGTGCAAATTGACCAAACCGGAACTTCTAACTGAATTAAGTAAGAACGAACAATTTTTTGAAAGGAAATTTTTGCCCATATGTGTCATAATTCAGACAACTGGGTAAAAATTGCTACGGGTAATGTTCTAAAAGTATCCTTGGAAATGAGATGTCGTAATTGTTATATTTCTTAACAGTATATGTTCAGGATGGCTATGTAGACGTCAGTACTGAAAGAAGTTGTTATTGTAGTTTAGTGTTAATTAGGACGCATATTCATATGCACAGACAGACAAGTGTGAATTTTATTTTCAAGAAAGATCGTGCCGATTTTTTAAAATGTTATAATTATTACACCTCGCGTAAAACCCTAAAAGGTTTTGGTTTCATAATTGTACATAGTCTGAAAAATTATGTTCGTTGATTCTTATGTGTGTTGTGTACCATGTTAGCTTCTCTTTTTGTTATAAGTTTGGAGCAACCTGAATATGGAGCATGAACAATTCCGTTACCGAGACCTGATGCTTTTCTTCTTTAGAAAAGAACTAAATGCAAGAAGAGTAGTTTAAGATATCTGCACCGTTTATGGAGATGGTGCTTTAGTGTCCATAAGTGATGTGGAAGGTTTTGGGTTGGAAATGTCTTGAGGATGGAAAATGGAGTGTCAAGCCATCATCCATTGATGGTGACCATATGAAACCATTAATTGAAAATGACTCATACTATACCATAAGGTAAATTGTTGAGATATTGAGTGTATAAAAATCAAGTGTCCATAAACGTTTATTGAACGCTGGATACATTTATAAATGCAATGTTTGGGCTTATTACCAGTTGAGTGAAAACGCCCTCTTAGATCGCACCTCCACATGTGATTCACTCATAAACACAATGAAAGAGAATCCTTCCTCAAGCACTTAGTGATTGAGGACAAAAATGAGTTATGTACAACAACAAATCAAGTAGAAAGACTTCGTATGAGCGAAGTAATCCACCAAGAATCACACCTAAAGCAGATCTTCATCAAAAGAAGATTATACTGCATGTTTGATGGGACTGAAAGGGAACCAGGTACTATGGACTCCTCTTGAAATAGTCAGACTATAAATCCAAAGAAGTACTGCTCACAATTGGATGCTTTGAAAGTAAGTCCGAGAGAGGAGGCCAACATTGTCTAATAGGAAAGATAGTGTGTTTCATCAGGATAACAAAAGATCATACGTGTCATTGGCGACGCGATAAAAATTGTTGAAGCTTGGGTGGATCTAACCACCCCCTATTCTCTGGATATTGCGCCAACGAACTATCACTTGTTTCGGTCTCTACAAAGTTCCTTTAATGAATAATGTGGAAGCGTGCTTCGATTTGTAGTTTGAACAGAAATCTTCAGAATTTTGCGAGAAGAAATAATGCAATTGCCAGGTAGATCGTATAAAGGATTGAAGAACAACATAGTCACTAGAATGTTAAGAAGACATTTCGTGAGACCTAGTTTTATCGTACTGGTATTATTTGGTCCTCGAACGAAACGCCATTTTAAGTTTAGTAAGAAAAGTACCGTTTCTGGAAAGTAAATTTTACTGTTTTTATATTCACGGCACATAATCATATTTTGAACTCATTCTATTATCTCTAATAATACATTTCTTTATAAGGGCAATAATAAATACAATTACTATCATTTTCCCTATTAATAACCAATTTTTCTCATTTCGTTAAGTTCTACAAAGAAACTTTTTTATCGTTTCCTGGAATGATCTTTAAAGTTGTTTTTTTTTATGAACTATATTATTACCAACCAATCTTCATACCAGACCAATTCAATTTCTTCGTGTTGGACGCGGAGTAGTTAACCCCCTAATGTTAAAAAGGGCAAAGAAGATGGTTGGTTTCGTAATAATAGCCTTGTTTGTCGGCAGGAGGCTCGCACACGTAATTCTTTCCATGGTTACTGTAGTATGATGTCTATTAATTTAATTTGAAATCAGTTAATAGCAGTAATTCCAGGTTTCGTCTTCCATTTTACCTTTCTGTTCACTCTCGCCCCCTCTCCTTGCTCTCTTTACAATGTTAGATTGTGTAGAAAGGGGTAATCTTCAATAAACATATTTCTCTTGGGTCTTTTTTTTTCACCACATAGCTTCTTTTCTCCATGCCTTTCAGCCCTTCTTGTGGTCACTGGAATCATGTTCATCTCGTAATATGAAAAACATCTGTTCGAAACCAGAGGCCGGCAGTGGTTGATGACTTACCTTAGTTCTCTCTTTCAGTAGCATCAAGCAAATGCTTGAACTACTGCTTAGCTGAAAGGTTAATGCTTTCGCTTTCGGTGCAAGTAGTGCCGGGCTCGATCCTCAATAGCTGACGCAGAATCGTGATATCAGATCAGAGCTGCAATGGAAACTGTTGCACTGCCTACGTGCCACCCTGTTTGGACAAAAGCTGTATGGCAGACCAAGGCCCTATTTGTTTTCCTCTTCCTCCTCTTATGCACACGATAGTAACATTATAATGTGATAAACTGAAGCTTCAAGTTCTTTCTCTTTGTATTATTTTAAACATTTCTGCAGTTTCCTATGTCCACAGTAAATAGGTAGATATGCTTACACAGAACAGTGTAAAATAAGAAGACTACGCAGATTTCCCCTACCTATTAGTAAAGCATTGCTGCAACAGTAACAGTAACATCTCAAGATT
Organism: Lepisma saccharinum; assembly: GCA_022664845.1. Taxonomy (NCBI): domain Eukaryota; kingdom Metazoa; phylum Arthropoda; class Insecta; order Zygentoma; family Lepismatidae; genus Lepisma; species Lepisma saccharinum. The sequence goes on from JAGDQP010026703.1 coordinate 9,837, forward strand.
GGTATGTTTATCAAGTAATTAATTTATGCCTCATCTATGTTAAACAGTACATTAAACTCAAACTTGGAATACAATATCATACCATAAAAGTGATAAGTGAAATTGTTTCTCATTATAACATAGTAAGCTGCAATGTCTCTGAAGACCGCGGTGACTAAATGGTATGGCGCTCACCTCTAGTGCTAGGGGTCGTTAGTTCGATCCCTGCTAGTGTTGCAGACGAGACGAGATTTTGGTTGTCTCGTCTCGAAAATATATATATACTTTGCATTACGAGAGCTCGGTCTCATCAGGTTTTCTGTAGCCATTTCTCTGTCTCGTTTCCTGTCAACACTAAATTCCCCACCATGTGAGCTTTGTGGTGGACAAACACCGTGTGCCGGGGTACGCCCGTTTCCTCCCACTTTCTTTATTCCACCAATTCATTCCATCATCATCCAGCCGGCCTGAGTCAAAGTTGCCTAAAGGCCTTTCAAATTAGATTCATGTTCTCTGAAAACACAGACAATGAAACAAGTGGCGGCTCGTGGTGCATCCGAATAGTAGGGGAAGTGCATCCGAATCATTAATGTACACATTCTGTAATCTCTTTTCATCTTGGATTTCCAGGACTGGCAGACTTACCCATAATGCCATGCACTTATCTATCTTATTCAATGTTGCTGAATACTTGTGGAGAAATTATCTGCTAAATGTTGGGACTAAAGACAATAACCATCCACATGTAAGAATTGTTGAAGAAATGCGAAACGAAGACATTGCTTCTCATCTTTCATATGCACACACTCACAAATGTCAGCATGTTACCACTCTTCATTTAAAATAAGCCATTCGCTAGTAACAAAACTGTTGATACTATCCTTACAAAAATAAGTTGTTTTTTTGTATAATAAAGAAAGGAATAGAGGATTAGTAGATGAACTGTAGCATAGAGTCGTTTATATCGCCTATTTGTTATTAATTTGAATAAAGATGGGCTGTCTAAATATAGGTCTACCTCATAATATTTTCTGTTTTCAAGATTCGCTATATTCAACATGTTCAGAACTTATTATTCGAACAGTATGCTCCTAATGATCCATACGATACAGTACGTAATTTTAGAGTAATAATTTTATTTTACTTACATTTCTACGCATTAACTTCCATCTAAGACCTAAGCCCGTCATAAATCGGAGGAATGACGTCCTTCACTAAACATTTTACTTCACCTAAAATTGAGTTGCGGTAGCTCAATTGGTATCGTATTCGGAAGGTTCTGGGTTCAAGATTAACGGCTGAACAGCAACATTGAAATTTTTTAACTAAAACTTTAAAATTAAGCTGTTACTAGTGTTGGAATAAAACTATAAATTATAAGATGAAAAACATACTTCAAAGTTACAAAGTACAGAATGATTAAGAAACTAGAAATTAGATTTGGGTGATATCCTACACTATTTTGGAATGAGAGAAGAATTGCGAAGCTGAGTTATTCTTTTCAACTCTTATTAACGTCTTTTACTTGTCAGAATTTTTGATATGGTATAATGCTACCGTTCACCTCAAGACAATATCTTTCTATTCCATGTTAACGAAGTTGACAGTACTGCCAGGAGCTGCGCTTTTAATTTATTTTCATAATTTATTTGCCAGAAATTGATACCTTAACTGCAAATTTTAAGCACAGTTGGTACGTTCAAGATATATTACGTTCTTTAAGATTATGTTAATCTGCAAATTCCTGAAGAATCTTTTGTTAAGAAATCTATGTTAATTTGATGTTACAGCATACAAAGTGCCTTAAATAAATCACAATAAACAAGCCAGTGAAAGTCAACCATTGCATTGCAAAGACTACTTACTAGATGAAATAAAAGGACAACAAGAGAATTCTATATGCGGTAGCTGCAATGATGTCAGTTTTATTGTGGTCGTTACTTTCCTGTTTAGGAATCTGTTAGTTGGTGATCTTTATGTAGGAAGTTATTTCAACATTCATTGCTAAAAGAAGAACTAGTACCGCTGTCGTCTAAGACAATTGTAAAAGCTAAATGGGACGCAAGGAAATAAAACTTCAACAGGTAGTTGCTTATTACATGGTGATCTCTTCTATTGCGTAAGCATGACCATTATACGAGTGTAATTTGTAAAGATTATAAATTGATATATGTATTTTATTCATGAGCATTGTTTCCTTCCTTGCACGTTGTGTAGCAAGTATTTAATGCGTTCAGTTGGAGATCAACGTACAAAGTTAAGATTTGATTTCTGTAGTGTGCATTTTTTCGAATAACTTAATTTTTAACCTAATTTAATTTATTTATGTCCTTTAGTCATTTAAGGCTTAGGTCAGCATAGGGTGGGAGAGAGGATGTTGGAAGGTTAGGACCTAGTTAGTAGATATCGTCCTGGTATTTGCCTGGTGTGACAGGAAAAACCGCGAAAAAAAACTCAGTCAGAATGCATGGTCTCTGGGATTTCCCGACTGCTCAGAAATTGCTCTATCAACTGAGCTACGACCGCTCGGCCTTTTATCTTGATTTCTCTAAAGCCTAAACTGATTATGATCGGTGACTGCTTACCTGCCACAGTATATGGTTAATTCTTCATTGAAATGATGAGCAATAATTTCGTGTAAGAATCTACTAGTTAGTTAAACCATTAAATTCGGTGTGGTGGATTGGTTCTCATCAGCACGTACCTAAGAGTCGTCGGAGATGGCTCTTCCTTTCCTTTCTTGTACCACGTTTAGAGGAAACTATTTTTCATTATTCATACCTTTTGGCAGTTGAAGGAGCTAATTGGGCAATTGGTAGGACAACAGTTGACTGAGCGATTGGCTCTTGTAACTGCCCAAAGGTACGGTACATGAAAAAGTGTTCCCTCTAAAATGTTTTAAAGAATTTCGTGTTCTTTTCAAAGAAATCAAAATCAACCCCTGTTTCTATTTAAGCTTCTGAAATTGCTCTCCCGTAAAGGTATTCCTGGGACTCCTTTTCTTAAAATTTCACAGTTTGATTCTGCATATCCAATTTCATAAATCACTTTAGTTTCGAACCTTTGTTTACAGCAGCCGACCGTGTAGCCGTGCGATCTAAGGCGTTAGGCCAACGACTCGAAGGTCCCGGGTTCTTCTAGCTGCTACACGGTATGAATTATCGAAAAGTGTTTTCCTCTAAAAGTTCAAAATTTAGCACTCATTTAAAAGGGAGCAAAATGAATACCCATTTTCATTTAAAATTTTGGTGTTTCCTCTCACTCCGTTCAGTTGTTCTCCGAAAGCCACTGCTTTCAGCATTATTACCAATTGATTCTGCATGTGCACTTTGGTATGCAGAATTTTAAAGTGTCTTGGAAGCGTAATGTTACCCAATAAAGAAGACCACTTAATCCACTTTTACTACTACTGATAGCGTTAGGGTCTTACACACAAGACTTGCCATGACCAACATAAAGACAACTGAAATCGAATCACGGCCTGACCCGAACATAGGTGACCCGGAGATCCGGTCCGAAACTGGGCCTGATTGACACGGTGGCCCGGTTCTAAACTTGACCCGAATTGCTCAAGATCTGATCTTGACCAAAAATCACCAGACTGACAACTCAGCGACCCGATGATCGAATGTTGACTCAAATAACCTGGTGACGGTCTGTGGTATGATGAATCAATCAATATCGTAATTTGTGAGATTCTTTGAGAAGTGAGCTTATGTACAGGAAATTCATTTTTGAGAGTTATAAAATAGTGTAATGCTTCTAGCCTATTTAAAATGCAAACACATTTTTATTTTAGGGTAGCATTTACCAGAGGGAAATGTGCACACCTCCGGCGTCGTTTTTGTTCTTTTCGGGAGTATGAGACTATTTCCATATTTTATTACTAATGTTAGGAACTTTTCGGCTTCGTATGTTTTGTACTCTGAAGAGTAACAGCCGCGCATCCTGTCACCCTTGAAAGAAATAATGTTCAAACACAACAGTGTATAAGGAAGGAATTAAAGCTCTGCTTCGCCCTCCGGGCCACCGGGTCCAAATCGGGTCAGACAGGGTCCCAAGCACAGACCCGGTGCAAAACTTGTCCCGATTCTGGAAATGATTGCTCATTTTAATGTTAATAAAATAAAAGTAACGACTCTTGCCAGTAAATCACAACAAGAAAGAAAAACTGAACTTACAAAATTACTCCTGAATTCAAAAATTCAAGGACTCCCCTAATGCGGTATGCTTGAAGTTAACTCCATATTAATTCATAAAAGTGGTAATATGAATGTCTACATTCAACCATGGCATATAAGAAAAACATTAACAACCGAGTGGAGTGAGAGGGCCACAAAATCAGTGTTGGGTACGTAGGGCCTACCTACGAATCGTCAAAAATGTTTTAGCGGGTACACAACGCAGTGAGAAACGAGACCTTCAACACGTTAATTACCGACCAGAAAACTATTCATAACTATAGTTTTCAGAGATAATGCATTTAATGATTTGAACTAAAAAAAATATTCAGTGTTTGAATACTTTCCTCGAATAGTAATAATTCGGCCTGAGCCAAAGTTTGGTTTAAGGTCTTAAATAAAATTCAAAATTCGAATATTAATAGAGAAAATTAATGCCATGAGTTGGAGGATTTGTTTGAACTACACCAGTTTCTTGGATGACGTAGTTGCCGAGAGCATCAATAGATGGCGGAAGCGTATGCAGAAGATCTTACAAAGAATAAGTGAGACGTATCGTAAGTAGTCCTAAGTAAATAAAACTGAAAGTACGTGTTGTTTACAAGTTTTGATATTTCGATCAACACGAATCTGACGAACTATGAACTAATCAGAATTACTAGAGACAAATTATTTGCAACTACCGAAGAGATAAACAATTTGATTGTTTAATGTTTTATATTCCTCACCATTTGGACTGCCTTTAAACCTATCTCATGAGATTCCTTAATCAAAATAGTAATAAAAAATAGACCATCCAGGGTGCACAAATGTTTCTTTTCGGCGCTATAAGCCGCCGAAACTCGATAGTGTGTGAAAATAAACTTTAGAGCTTGATATTTCCAATATCATTAACTGTAGAACTGAAGCTGCATTGTACCCTCAAGAACTTCAAACCTGCTCTATCCAAATATGCATATTCTAAAACTGTGTAATGAGTGCGAAATGGATTCCCTAAAGAAAGTAAGGGATTCTTAGAAATTCTCTGAAGTCCTAGGTCAAAATAACCGTGGATGGGACTGCCTTCCAACAAATAACAATAGTTGATAATTCGTTTGCAGCAAGTCGGTATCTCAAAAGAATTTCCTTGGCGGACAGAATAAAAAAATGTGGTTGCATAACAAATAGGAGGTTCACACAGATTTTAACCAACCTTTTTGGGTACTTTTATCTGTAAAAGAGACTGTCATTACCAGGTTCGATACCAGTGATACAGTTTATCATCTGTACTCATATGGAAAGTCGTCTTTTTCGTGATTACTTCGACCCACATTTACTCCAGAGAATGCCCGAAATTCCTTCCTTCCATTGGGGGAATCCCTTGCTCATTTATTGCACAATTTTGAAATATGCACTTTTGAATACACCAGGTTTGAAGTCTTTGAGGGTGCCATGGCACCTCAGTTCTACTGTTGATGGTATTGGATATATCAAACTCTAAATTCCATTTTCCCAGACTTTCGACAACCTATATAGCACTGAAACGAAACATTTGTGGATCCTCGATGGTTTATAGCTTTTTTCCTTATTTTGATGTCAGGAATCTCGTGAGGTAGTTTTGTCGGTGGTATTTTGCAACACCCTGTATATGTATCCCGGTCTGGGTCTTAGGTGCCTAAAAGCCATAAATAAAATTCAAATTCAAATTTATTAACATCGTATAAGTGTATTTCCGGAATAACTTTAAGAAGTGACTGTTTGACCCGGATGCGCGAGTCTTGTTCCGCAGATTGCAGCATTTGAGAATTAAAGGTGATATTCTGTTTTGGTAGACCATCTCTCTTTTTCCTACTTATTTTATTTTCCAATAATATAATTTAATCTTCATTTAACAGTACAATTAGTCTCACAATATCCCGGCTGTTATTGTATAGTATTCACGAAGTAAGAACAGGCAACCACATTTCTCGTTTGGTACAAAGTTATAAAACCAATGTTTTATTAAATTGTTCTAACCTTAAATCAAGTACTTTAGTTAACCTAGGAATCAAAGCAATGATCTAATTGAATCAAATCATTATTTATTTCTTGTTAACTTGCTTATTTTTTAAGAACGGCACATTGTTTTGTTCATTGCATTCAAATTAAACAAAATACCATGTTCGTACGTTAAAGTGACCCAACTAATAATCTTAAGACAGCTAACATGTTAATTTCAACGTTAAAAGTAATTGAATGAAGCACTTAAGTTCATCATTAGCCGTCAATTTTCTTGCATAAGCGTACTGCTTTCGATGATTTACTAAATTTGTAGTTATACTAATAATACATCTTCAATAAAATTATTTTCACCTATAATTTTCTCCTTAATTTCTTTCTTGTGTGTTATTAGTTATTACTTTTATTACTGATTTCATACAATATTTCTTGAAACAGTAAAAATTGTGGAAATATGAGAAAATTTTGGAAATATGAGAAGTCCATCGGGGGGAAAAGGTTTAGCATTGAACGTCAAGGGTGACTCAGATGTCTACTATGGTGCACTACAAATCTTGACAAGTTCAGTGCAACAAGATCAGCTCTGCCAAACAAATCCTACTCTCACGTCCACGAAGGCTGCAAAGCCGCGTGCCTCCTGGTTTCACGAACGAGAGAGGGTGAAGGCGAGCTCTGGTGCCTTAAAACCAAAACACGGTAGGATAAGGGAGTAAACCCCGACAGAAAATCCGAGGTCCTCCAACGCAGCGGGGATCAGACAGCGGGGTAACAATCTACTTCTCTAAAGAAACCATTGTTACGAAATCCCAAGAAGAGCTTCGGATTGGTAGGATTGTAGGTGATCGGACACGGCAACGACTTAAGGACATAGCGAAAGGAACATGGAACGTAAGAACGCTACACAAAACAGGCGCACTTCAAAACTAACAGCTAGATCTATCAAAATATAAAATAGAAGTAGCAGCAATACACGAAACTAGATGACATTGGAAAGGTATTATGAACACACGGACACGCACTATACCATACTATACTATGCAGTGGAAAGGATGTAGGAAAACATGAGGAAGGAGTAGCCTTTATAAAAGACAAGGAACTTAAGGGTTCCATTCTGGGATTTGCAGCACACAACGAACGAAAGCAGTTCGCAACGATTGAAAACGAACATTTGCAGCACGCAACGATTGAAAACAAAATTTTCCAACCTTTTGATTTCAAATAGCCATTCACCTACGGAAGACAAAGATGAAAGATTCGAGGAAGCGTTTTACATAGAACTAGAAAAGATATACGATTCACTGCTCACAAATTACATACATATGGTAATAGGAGATGCAAATGCAAAAATAGGAAAGGAAGAACAGTTGTCAGACGTAATAGGAAAACATAGTCTGCACAACATTAGCAATAATAATGGACTAAGAGTAATAAATTTTGCACTGAGTAAAGAGATGAGGGTTAGCTCCACAAGTTTCCCACATAAAGAATCCACAAACATACTTGGAAATCACCAGACGGGAACACAAACAACCAAATAGATCATATTATGATAGACAAGAGGGGAGCATCTAATATAATAGACGTTAGAAGCTATAGAGGAGCTAACAGTGATTCAAACCACTACTTGGTTAAAGTTACAGATGTAGATTGAAAGCTCGTAAGGAAAAGGGAAAACAAACAACAAAAAGGTTTGATGTACAAAAACTAAGCCAAACAGAAGTGGCATTAGAATATCAAAGTGAAATAATGAAGAAACTCCAAGATAAGGAAAAGGAAATAGAAGAAGGTAATTTAGAGGGTAAATGGAACTTGATCAAAAATATCATACTAGAAACATCTACAAACAAGCTAGGATAGGCACCTAAAACAGATAAAAGGGAATGGTTTGATGATGAATGTAGAGAACTACTGCAAACGAAAAACGGAACCTACCGAGAATATATTAATAGAAGCACAAGACAGAAAAGAGCAAAGTACGAGAAACTGCGAAGAATAGCAGACAAGACACGTAGAAGGAAGAAACAGCAGATGTTAAACAATAAATATAAAAGAATGAAAGAAGAATTCAGTGATGGCAATGTGTGTAAATCATAGAAAGAAGTAAAATGAATAAGGCAGGTATTTAAGCCAAGAACTGACATATGCAAGGATAAAGATGGCAGTTTACTAGGAAAGAGGATAGACATAAAGAGCAGATGGCAGGAATATTTTAGTGAACCACTTAACTTAGAACGAGAATCAAATGAAGCGGAAAATCGAGAAAATAATTTTGAAGCAGGTAGGAGATGAAGATGTGCCGACACAAGAGGAGGCAAAAGAGGCCATAAAGAAACTGAGAGCGCGCAAAACGCCAGCGATTGATGGAGTCACATCAGAAATGATAAAAAGTGGAAACAGTGAACCGATCAAGAGCGTACACAAACTAACTATAGCAATATGGAAGAAAGAAGAGATGCCGAAAGATTGCAGAGAGCCTAATCTGTCCTATATACAAGAAAGGAGACAAGCAGAACTGTAATAATTACAGAGGAATCTCCCTATTAACTACAGCATAATATTTACAAACGTATTAAGTAGAAGACTTAAGGAACAGGCCGAATCTCAAGCAGTATTTAGAAAGAACAGATCAACAACAGACCAAATCTATACCTTAAAGGCATTCTGAAAAAGTGTTGGGAGTATAACACAGATGTCTCTCAGATATTTGTCGACTTCAGGTAAGCTTATGATAGTATAAACATACCATCTCTGCTGAGGGCTATACAGGAACTAGGAATACCATGGAAAATAATCAAACTTGTAAGAATGATACTACTGGAAACAACAGCACAGGTCAAGATACAGAATGAACTTACAGACGCGCATTCAGTAAAACAGGGCGATGGACTAGCACCTATTATTTTTAACATAGCGTTAGTGTATATTACAAGAAAAATATATATAGATACAAGATCAACTATCATGTACAAATCCACACAAATACTAGGCTATGCAGATAATCTAAATATTCTAGGACGAACGATCAACTCGATAACGAAACTGTACAAAGAATTAGACAGAGCAGCGAGCATGGTAGGGTTAAAGATAAATAGAGATAAAACCAAGACAGTGATCCAGACTTGGTAAGGAAATAAATACGGAAGCCACAAGTTGAAGGAAAAATTGTAAATAGAAAATTATGAACTGGAAAACGTGGAGGAATTCATATGTTTAGGCACGTTAATAACAGACAGAAACGACGAATCCAAGGAAATTTAGAGAATAATAAATCAGCCCAACAAAGCATAGTATAGTCTGCTTCCAGTGGTGAAGAATAAGGATGTACACAGGAACACTAAAATAAAATTATACCAATCAGTGATAAAAACAGTGCTAATGTATGGGTGTGAAGTATGGTCTCTCATCCAGAAAGATGAAGAGAGACTTAAGACATTTGAAAGAAAGATTCTAAGAAAAATATACGGACCGGTGATGGACAACGGACATTAGAGAATTAGACATAACACAGAGCGGTACAACTTATACCAGAAACTAAACGTTATAACAGATATAAATCTAAGGAGACTGCAGTGGGCTGGACACGTAATCAGGATGAGCGAGGAGAGAATACCAAAGAAGTTATTAACAGGTCGCTTATACAAAGATAGACGAAAAGGAAGACCGAAGAAAAGATGGTAGGACGGAGGGAAGGAAGACTCAGTAAACATGATAGGAGTGCATAACTGGAGAGAAGGGGCGAAGAACAGCGAAAATTGGAAGCATCATCTTGGGAAGGCCAAGGCCCGATTTTGGCTGTAGCGCCATGGAGGAAGAAAAATACGAGAAGTCCATCTCAGTAAGAAATAAATTTCAGGACTGGGAAAGTTATTATTTTCTTTGAAAAACGCAAAAACCTTGAATTTTCTTTCAAATCCTGATATTTTTGTTTTAAGAGAAATAAAATTTTAGGTTTTGAATCACGACTGAGATACACTGAAAATCTACTGGCACAAAAGCACCCAAAAACTTCACTAAAAATGAACTTTATTTGAACGCACGTGAACTATATTTGATCCTACTAAAAAAAATAGTTTTTTATGTGTTCAATGTGTCTTTCTATTGGCTTCTTACCCTTAGTGCATATTTTGCACAAATTATGTTCATAATTTACTGAAGTTCACATTATCCAAAGCACGTTTTCAGATCACTTTTACTACATTTGCCACTATTAAGTGAACATTTTGTGCTTGAATAGAGTATCAGCCCACCAAAAGTTCATGTTGTACACTAAAATCTGGTGTAGTTCATATTAATTTTACGAAAAGTTCATATATTCGTGATAAAACTGGAACAAATTGCGAACTCTTTTTCGGGACAAATTGTGCACTTTAAGTGTACTTTGATTTTCAGTGTAATATCGGAACTGCACTTAGAGCCAACTGAAATTGGTAAGACTACCCACAACCGAAATTAACTTTCCTGTCAAACGATTTATCAAACATTGTCAAAGTTTTTTAGTGGTAGTCCATTGCATTAATAGCGATTGATAGAAAATTGCGGTGTTCTTGCCGTTAAGGACAGACAATTTTTGTAGGCATCTTCTCTCGTTATATGTTGTAATTTGTAATTCATATTAAATCGACAGATGACAAAGGAGAAAGCGATAACTAAATTATGTGATATGGTTGCTAATTATCCCGTATTATACGAGAACTCCCATGCTGTGCAAATTTTTGAGCCAAATCCTTTCTCCCGTCTTGATTTCATCTGATAGCTTATTACTATTTTAATATGTCACACATTCTAAAAAATGAACCGCCTTGCGATTTTTGTGTGGTCCTTCGATGATCGATGTTACAATTTAATATCAATAGTGTGACGTCATCGATAGCAAGCGGTAGCTATCGAACCAGTGTTTTCGATTCCAATACGCATTTTGTCACCATTCCTATAATCTACTACTCTCATTCGTCCTTGTCACCTTACACAGCCAAGGCCTATTCAGAAATGACATAAAACGAATATCCTACCTTACATGCTAAATACAGAGAGCAAGTCGCGGGCGGCTGGAACAGATGACTAGTTTCGAGAGTCGATGAAGCATTTCTTAACCACCCGTTGAAAGTACAACACTTCCACATCGACCAGTGTAGGATCACAATAGGCACGTTGGTGTTTCAAACTAAACTACAGTTTTGGATATGAACGTTTCCTTTCGTGTTTCCGTCAAGAAGCAATGGACTGAAGAAATCAATGTCCGAAAGCTTGCTCAAATTGGTAAACAGAACGATGTTGAATTATTGTCCCTTCTACTAATACTTAAATCTACATGCAAAGACTTATTTGGGAGGACATAAACATTTACGCATATTTGAAGACAATTTAATGAGAGCACAAAAAATACAAACAACTTATCGTGATAAAATATAAACATTTGATTTGCGTAGTGGAAAGAAGATATGCTTATAATTTCTTTCAAGCAAACATAAATAATTCTACGCCAACGCGCGGTGCGTAACCCTTAACAAATAGCTGTATAAATAAAAAAAGGAATATTTATATTCCTGCGCCTTAAGTACAGTTTGAGCTAGCTAGCATTTATAACAAAAATAGCAAATTGTCATACACACAATCTGGCCAGAATATGTTTACATACATACGTAACTTGGTCTTTGCTGATTCACTGATAAACAAATTTCAATTCATTGTCCTAAAGAAGGAAAAGTTTGGTGGGGAAAGAGACATGAAAATGTATCCTGTTCCCTCGATGAAAAACCACAGGATTCCTGTCCCACGAATCACTTTCCTTTGGGACCAAGTGATGAGGTACACAATACTGTCACAAGAAATATTGCAAACACTAGCACACTGTCACTGCTCAAACAATAATAATATGCAACAAGCACTTTAACTTCCTTTTGCTTAAGTCGGTAACACGGCTTACCATATAATTGCACAAGCAAAGAAATTCACAGCCACTTTATTGTTAGCCAAATCCAACTAAGTACATTCCAAACCAAGTATTTAACAATCACATGCCATTGCATTTTAAAATTATACAACACAGCCACAACTTTAGACTGATTTATGCGATGTGACACACAAGTTTGACCACAATCAACGACGGTAGGTATTAGTCCGCCATGCGAGTATACATTTGCCGGTGTTTGGTATAAGTAATTGCATCGTTCGTTTTGACCTTTCGAAGTCCAGGTTAACATAATACGCCAATAAAATATAGAAAAGTTGCGAGTTCGTGATTTATGACGATTTACATATCACAAGTGAGTCAATTCCTTTACGATCAATAACTCGTGGTTAACACTTGGCGAGTAACACTTCACGGGAAAAAGTTTATAGACAACACTTTGACGAATGACCTGCGAAAATATTGGTACGAGAGACATGAAGTTCGCACCTCGAGAGACAAGTTAGGTCTGAATTCTCGCTCGGTCGTTGATAGTATTAGTATAAAATGCTAGTTTTACCCATAAGGCTTTGCGCGAAAAATTCGGATTCGTCACGTAATTGCTCTGAAAGTTCATATACATTAAGAAATTATAATATAAATCGACCTTATAAGCATTCATAGAGATACAAAGAGTTCTTATACGTCATAGCGTATATCTGAACACATGACCATATAAGGATAATAGAATGCTGGGAATCGAATGTTGATACAAAATCTAGCGTCTACAAGTCGCGACATATTTTCTTACCTTGCATCAGACTAGGGATTTTCCGTTCTTTGAACGCAAAGAAACTCAAGAAAGGCAAAAAGATTCTAAAGAAATCTATTGACGCCATTATTAAAATATGTAAAAATCTTTATAAAACTTTTTACAAATGCTTAAAATCATTACGAATAATGTTAATTATCAATGACAAAACATAAAGATTCATTATCCTCCATATTATCCTTCAATTACAATTTAGAATTAAGCAAAGAAATTTTAAAAATAGGTAGATTTTTTTTCAAAGTTATGCATTTCAGTATAAGCTTTGTAGAGAATATTTCTTCGGAATACAATTTCTCGCTTTGTACTTTGTTCGCTTAACTTTCTGCTGCTAATTTGGTTTTGTGATATAACAGTTCGATGTAATTTAGTTGCCTTAACAAGTAAAAAAAAACCATAAAATATATATATATCGAAGAACCGAAAAATTCCACCTGAAAAGAAATTAAAATTATTGTGCTTATTAATATTTTTAATTAATTTTTTTCTGAATAGGTTACTCCAAAATCAATTTGAATGAATTGATTTGTGAACGTTCTACGTACAATAATGTGTTTAATTTACTCAACTTTTTTTGTCATATCTTGTCAAAGTATTCCTTATTTTGGCCCTCCTCCCGCAAGCCTGTGGTGATGTATTTATGTTACGGCGTCGTCGTTACCAGATCTTATTATACAAGTGAATAAATAATTACAGTGAAAGATATAATAAGCTCATCACCATGTATCTTTAACATAAAATTTCTACCTGGCGATTTATTCAACTATGTATTTTATAATCTTACATTTTCTTTCAGGATCCTGGAACATGCGAGTGTTTGCCAGGTTTCGGAGGTACTCGCTGTGATCGTTGTGCAAGAGGTTATCGCCACTTTCCTCTATGTGAACCGTGTCCTTGCAATTTGGCGGGATCAGTTTTGGAAGAATGCGAAGGGGACTGCATATGCAAAGTAAGTATGTTTTGTATTTTTAGACTAACTTTTTTAAAATGAAAAAAGTAATTCAGTTGTGATATATTACTTAAAAGGGAAAGATAATTCAGATATATTGTGAATTTTAGATATCGAGAGAATTTTATTTTTCTGTTATACACAGTATTTCTGTACAATAACTAGATATGGTGTTTGAAGTCACGCGTGCAGCCCCCACCTTTCCAAAAAAATAAATGTATTTGCAAAGGACAAGAAGACAGAAATTAATCCGGAGTCGAACTTATATGATCAATCGAGATTGTAATTACGTAACTTGTGATGTGGTTACTCCTAGAGGCAAACATTTGCAACTTGCTCATTAGTTGACTGGATATTGAAAGGGCATTAGTGAAAGTACGTTGAACGAAAGCAACGTGATGAGCAAAGTAAAAAACGCATCTTGAAATTAGCTTCAGAGGGGTGCAACTTTTTGGGAGCGGGGTCAAGGCCAGTATGTGTATTTCACATATAAAGCGCAGGATCCAGACCCACCCTCCAAAATACAACTCCGAGGAAAATTTAACATTGTTGTTTTATTTTTTTTAATTGCATATTTGGGCAGTGCACTTGTACAGGCATCTTATGGCCTAAGCTGCTTCCAAATCTGAAGGATTCGTCTGCGAGCACTCTTCTGTTGTCAGGGATGGGGAAGGTGGCGACTAGGGCTTCAATCGAGGTAACATAACATTCACCATATAAATTTGAGGAAAATGTTCAAAAATGCAGTCAATTTGCTTCACCTCCTCAGTCCACATCCAAACTCCGCGACCATAATCACCATGTTCACCGGTAATGTTACATATGTCTTTCTATTCCTACATTTACAGGGTTATTCAAAATGATTGTCTGGGTTTTAACATGTCATACGCAATACACTGCAGATAGGAGTGTATGAGTTATATTTTAATAGAACACTCTAAGGCCTAAGCTTTTGTGACATACTGTACCTTCTAGGTGATCTATATGTGCACCCCATTCTAATTCTACAAACATCAACATAATAAGCGAGTTCATTCTAAACTGTTTGTAGCATGTCATTGGTGATGGTTTCAATGGCGGTTCTCATTCTCATTCATACCCTGTCTCTTGAAAGTGTGAATACCACCTTCGAATGGATTTATCAGATAATGGTTGTTTCCCGAATTTGGTGCGAAATTGCAGAAGGACAATTGTGACTGTCAGTCTCATTCATGAAATGTAAGAACACAAGTCTCTGCCGCTCTCCGCCAACTTAGTAAACTGTGCTCTTAGCAAAGAAATTCATAACCACAGCCCACCTTACACCATATTAAATAAAGAACATAATTTCTTTATATATTGGTTTAGTTCTATATACTCCTATCTCAAGTGTATTATTAATTACGCGTTAGTATAACCCCGACATTTGTTTTGAATGACCCTTTTCGATGGATTTCAACATGGTTACCTGTACAGTAAGAAAGTGTACACTTTGTCTATCTCTCAGGCCTGTGTGATGACGTTTCTTGGGGATCAAAAGTGCGGCTATTCAGTTAGGATGGTTGACGTGAAGATAATTTTAAACCCATTTAACTCTAGCTTGTAGATTATACTGTACATGTAACCTTATTAGCAGTTTGTAGAAGGGAAGATCTTGCAGGAGAACTCATAATAAATCTGTTCAATAGGGCCCCTCTGTGGCCATTACTATGTGCACAATTTCATCGTAAAAACAGTACAAATACACACACACTATTAACATTTCTTACATAATATTTAAAATGGCTGCCGAATTAATTAAGGAAAATGTTATTACTATGGAGAGTACTAACAATGTAACGAGTACCAGTGATGAATCCGCTTTGTTGGCAATATAAGTTTCGGACAGACTGAGTTAGTGCTTTGATACGGGTAAGGCGTGTGTGAAAGTGCTCCGTTTTCGTGTGTCCTTTTGATGGGAGGAACAAGGAGGAGATAAAAAGAGAGTACAAAAACTTGATTATAAACCTAAAAGGCATAACTCCTGAGGATATAGACTTCGCCAGATTTTTTTTT
>JAGDQP010026704.1:0-21800 GCA_022664845.1 Lepisma saccharinum
TTATAAACATGTTTACACTGTAGCCTGCTTTAGCTACTTAAACCTTGCCCGCTCCTCTCAACTTACAACAATGATATCAGAACATGAAGATAAACTGTTTAGAATTGTTGCTATTTCATAAATTTCGGAGAAGCAGCGGAAACAGGGACGTTCGAAGTTGATCTAATCGTTTGTGTATGAATTACCAATGTTGTGCTGTATTTCCCTAGCAGATAGCACAGGATTCGCAATTCATGCACAATCGTTAAAATCTGTTCTGATAGTCTGTTTCATTCTATTTCTCTGCCGGGTTGCAAATAGCTGAGTACACGGCGTTGTTCTAATATTCAAGAAGGTAGTAGGTACACGCTTCCTTCTAAAATTTTAAGGTGGGAACGCGTCGTGTACCCTACCTCAATTCCACTCCTGATCTTAACAAGAACGTGACTGATATTCTTGACGGTCCGAAGTAAAAATATTACTTGAATGGCCCATACAAAATACAGTTTACAAAAGTTGTTGCTACAAAACTTACTCTTCAGAAGCATCTGTCAAAGACGAATTAACTTTTTAAAACTGAAAATATTAATTTAAAAGGAATTTTAGAATTTTTAGAACTTCTTGCTCATTCACCACTGCATGGGAAAGATCTTTTCTCCGAAATTCGTTCTCTGTTTACTAGCAAATGTATCCATTCCAGATTCATAATAAGTGATGTGTCCATCCATGCCGAACTGGAGACAGATGAAAATTAAATGTGGCAAATTGCATACCCAGCTTCATGGACTACAAACTCGTACGGTATTTAAAATTGGCACGGGTGGGTGTACGCATATTTATGTCCAGCTGCTCTGCGCTTTCAGTCAGTTGCACTATGCAAAGATCAGAATGGTAAAGACAAAAGGCTTGCCAGTTGCCACTATCTTCGGCATTCCTTTCTCAGTAACTTCTCGCCGAGGAATGCCATCCTAAATCGTAACGGGCTCAGTCCTTAAATGGCAATAAACACCCAGAGATAAAAAAAAAAGGTGACGGTACTTTCTAAAGTGCAGAGTATTGTACCAACATATTGATATCAGGAAGCGATTAATGAAAACTAAAATTCGTTTACATTTCCGTAGTTCTTAATACATAATAACTTACAAACTTGAAAGAAACTAATCGTTCAATAAGTCTACCAATTACATGAAGAAATGATGGAAGTTTTGATAATTGATAGTTCAATGCTACCTTCTCTTTCCGCGCTGATCCATCGCTCCCACTTTTGTTTTTCCTCTCCTCACGACTTATTTTACTCCCACGCGCTCAAGCTAAAAACCATCTGAACAAACGTTTTCTACTAGCAAAGTGGTTCCTACAACTTGTGGTATATAGATATGTGAATAAGGTTCGTACACACCAATATTTTGATTAATAACATACCAAGATTACTTTATTAGTTGTTCTTTTGCTGTGAACGTTCTTCGCGTTTCATTTTTTTCTCTCCGCTTGTAAATGGGCTACGTACATACGCATCGCCATCACCATATATGGGAGGGAGACTGGGTCACTCTTCATAAAGCTGCTAAAGACTTACTAACATGAAACCGTTCGTTCCAAGCAATAGTGTGAATTTTTCTAATGATTTCTAACATCTTTTCTAATACTTGCATGAAATCACGAAAGCAAAAGTTAGCGCGGCGGATGTAAACATCCGACTAACGACTGTAGAACATCCGGTGTGACGTCAGAGTGCTCTCGGGTTCCTCAAGCTGATAGGGGTGTGCCTCCTGTGAACTTAGATAGAGAAAAGGAGCTGGGTGTGTAAAGTAGTGGTAAGTACGCACAAACTGTATGATAGTTCATACTTTTTGACTTGAAATTACATTGTTTAGTTGGTATGTTGCATTTCAACTTCTGTGCTGAGAAAAAACTGTAATTGATTTTGTGAGTCGGGCGGAGAGAGAGTGATAATCGATGAGAATATCACAGATGGGGCTCAGGTACCGTTAGGCCTAGGAAGCCCATCATCCCCTGAGATGAGAAAGTCGACTGAACTGCTGCAACTTTTGTAGTGGAGTGAAAACAGAAACAGCATTTATGACTTTATGTCCCTTCTAATTATATGAAATCTTACAACTGAGAACCTTCTTAACTTTATCGTAGTATTCGCGTATGTGATGCACATTTGGTTACAATGAAGTAGTGCCCTACATACTATTTTATTTTGATTTTTCGGGTACTGCTCCAGTGGGATGTAAGAATGAGAATAACTTGATATTTGTGAGCAAATTTACAACCGTGGTTTGACTGTACTATATGACCGTATACACATTTGTGGATATTTTTAGATTTTCATTTATTGGCGGTGTGTGGTGCGGGAGGGAGGGGTTTGTTTATCAACAGAATATACTAACCAAGTACGTAGGTATGAACGTACAAGACGATCGATCATTGATGAGTCAGTCCTTTAAAGTTTTTGAAAGGTTTGAGATTCGTCAATGCTGAATCATTTTTCGTAATTCACTGTCGTTTGGCGTTTTAAGGAAAGCTTTCGGAAAAGATACATTATTTTGCGATTTTTTTTTTTTTTTTTATGAAATCATGTAGACCGACACGCCATGTAGGTAAAGTTCCTTAAGTTAATTTCTAGTTTTTTATTTGCCATCCCTTTGCCGTAATTTAGACGACACATTAGTTATTTGTATTACTCACTGGGCTTAGTGCAAGGAATTAATTGATTAGGACATGTCTCCTACCCACATGACTCTTGTATATACGATCACTAATTTATTTCCATATTTGTATGAGGTAGGGCTTAACGTTTAATTCAAACGAAAATATGTAATACTTTACATTTCTTTTGACATATTGCTTAAGTTTTGATTATATGCCAGTGACACGCTTACATTAGATTTCTCAGATAAATTTTACTTTAACTTGCCCATCATCTGCCAGCTATTGAGCCTTATGTGCACTTTACTTCACTCATATCCTTGTAAACAATTATCACAGACACAACGCAGCAGCCAGCAATCCATAGAGTGTACGAAAACCGATATATCACAATTGTTTCGTTATATACGTACTTACTCGAGTTATTCACCATAGGCAAATATGGCTGCTGGCGGAGGAATACCAATGTGCCACTTCGTGTTACGAATTTACTTTGCTACACAAAATCACGAACAGTATGTCGAGATAGCTGACGTGTTATTTTAATGTCAGATTTTTTTTTTTTCCATTCTACGCGATGCACATCACCTTTGCAACAACGCTGAACCACCTGAGTAGGCCTTTGAACGTCTCGATTCTCCACCCGTATTACAAACTTCTATGACTCGAAACCTTGTATCCGCGTTTCGATACACGTTGAAAACAATACATTTCTCCTGTAAAATTAGTTTTCTGGGGTAGTTAAAGCAAAATTAACTAGATTTCTGTACCTTGTTGGTTATAATATGGTTAGATTGGACTTGTTTGGGCCAGCTTATAACGGTACGCAGAAACATACATGAGCTACGATAATTGGTGCATTCTGTAGAGTCACGGAGGAAGATATTCCTGAAACATATAATTTAGTTTCTTATTACGGTAATTTTTATTTATGGGTCAGACAGGTATCTATGCATAAGCCAGGCATTTCTGAGTGACAGTATGTGGTAAGGTTAGTCTGTCTACCCTGTAAATATAAGTTACATTAAAACTAAATGCTATGTGCACGGAATTCCTTTTTCCGTAACTGTACATGGCATTAAGGAATTCGAGCTGTTCTGTAGTAAGCACGTTATCGCCCTTGGGCTCTTTGATGCAGTCGGAGTTGTTCCATTTACATAGTCATTTCATGACCCATGTACTGTTCATGCTTAATGCAATTTACTCTAACGTAAGTTACCGAATCTGAGGCTAGAGATATTAAATAACGTGAAGGAGATGGAGTGATTACAATGGATCCGTCCCATGTAATCCAATGTAACCTCACCTAATATAGTACTTTATTAAGTCTGAAGCCGAAAAATATGGATAAAAATACCAGATGCCATGAGTGATACATGGGTACCAGTAATCGTAACCCTTCAAAAATTAAAACATCTATGCTTTCTGCGTTACTCAGTTGAATATTTAGAGCTAGGAGGAACATTATTCCACACCCTTGGGAAGCGTTTTGCTGAATCACTTAATTTAGTGATGGCATTTCTAGCTCATTTGTTCTGCCTGTATTTTTCTTTCTTTTTTTTTTGTTATATTATTTACTTATATGCGAGGAAAATTAGCACCTAGTTAACATACGATATATTGTTTATATTCGATTGCCTTCATATTCTTTAAGTTACTTGGTCAGTTAAGTTCCTATATGTTCTTGGCCGCAGGATCGTTCTTTTCGTCTGCCTCAACTTTGGAACTTTCATTTGACGACTGATGACCTTTTTATTCTATTAACGTGGTTGATTAGATATTAACACTTTTGATGTAAGTTAGCTTCACTCGTCTGCTGTAGTATGTAAGAGATTCTTATGCATGACAATTAGAACATATTAGTTACTTTGTTACTTGAGCAATACTCAGGGTGTCTACCACCCTCGACAATATGATATACTCAGGGAATTTTATAAATCTGGAAAACTTAGGGAAATTTATGAGGTGGACCGGACAACAGTTGGTAGAAGCGAAGGTCGTGAGTTCGATTCCCTCCGCTGCACAGTGGGCCAGGAACCCCGAAAACCTGGCCAAAATAGGAAGCCGTGTTTTAATTTTTATGAAACTTGGTATACATAGGTTTAGAAGGTCGTTCATTACAAATTTGATACCAACAGGAAAATTCAAAATGGCGGACACAAACTGCATAAAGATGTATATATGTGTAATATGGGTATAGATATTACAGAACAATCGGATGTGGAAACAGCAACAAATATTTGTCATACATTATTATGTCTCGAAAGATCGCAAAGTATCGTAGCCACTTTTTATACGATCTATATCACAAAACAATCTGTCTTTTCTGTGCGAATTGTATTTATAAATTATGTTTTTGGTTCCTCACCAGTTTCCCATGTTAATTATTTTTAAAACTTGATGTCGGATTTCCCGTGCTCCCAGTTTTACATTCTCATTTCACATCGTAGAATTCACATTGCTCATCACTTTGTACTACCCTCAAGGTTGAATGTAAAAGAAATTGGAAAAATATTTACATAGGTACTTAAATGGCTAGTTATTCAGAATCAGACAGCATGGTTACTTGTTGCAGGCAGCATGGGTGGCTTGAGGAGGGAAAGGACTTCCGGACACAGTGCCTTCTTCTGTTTTGTTGAGACATGGACTGGCGGAAGGTCAAAATAAAGGGATCGGATGTCACAAAAAGACGGAGTTTAACATCTTCCATTGTCTTCTCTCTGGAGCACTTCCGTGAGTGATGTTCTCGGTACTGCTTAATGTGCTTATTTCTAGCCTCCTGGGCCTCTTCAGACATTTGTCCTATTGGAAGCAAACAATGGGCGATGATGAACTGGCCATGAGCAAGAATCTTATGAACTGATGTCGGCATGTAGAACCCGGTAATCTGCAATATACAGAGGCTGGATATCATTTGCCCACTCCTCAAATCTGCGTTGATGTCCAGCCATGAGGATAGTGCCTGTAATAAAACAGAGCACTTCTCGATGAGTTATCGTGGCTACCGTTTCCGCATTCGGAAAAAACCTGCTAGCCGTGTTGCCTTCATTTGATGTTCCGCTGCCGCCCGGCCTTGGCTCATCAACAGTGAGACCTAACTCGGATTTCAATTTCTTCCTTTCTTTTCTTCACGGCTGACTGATCTTCTTTCCGGACTTGCCATTTCTTTATGTCTAGTCTGTAGGCTACATGAAGCAGCTACTCCATGAACCTAATCCATGCATGTAATGTAGAAAGACCAAATCTGAAGGACTCGGGATTTTCAGGCTTGCTGATGGAGGTATTCTTGTAACTGTTCATATATTTAGGTTTTGTGCCGCATACATAACAGGTTTGTGCAGACTTTGTATGCGTGATAGCGTTGCAGACTTCGCCGTCTACCATCGTCAAATGGAGGCTGTGTTGGACTTGAAACGCCATATCTTCAACAAACACCTTACTTGGTGTTAAGGCTGATATTTGTTCTTGTACTCGCTGCACCTCTTCTCGTGCCAGGTCCTCGGTTTCTTTCCTGAATTAGAGCGGAACTGGGCGGCAGAATCTTGGTGATGGGTGGGGATTCTGCCACACCACAACTCTTACACCTTTCTTCTCGAAGAACAGCTACAATGGCACACATGAAATTAAGAAGATGTCTGACTCCTGAAACCCAACCTCGCTCTCTGACTGCTTGTATTGGGCCTAGCCACTAGACCCATCAAAACCCCACTTGCTGATCAACGTTAGACACATACGGTACTTCCGTGGCATGCTCTCCAAGACTGGCTCTTGAACCTGCAAAAGCCTTTTCACAGTGTGATCTAGGTAGGAGACTCTGAACTGACACTTCCGACAACGACTCGCTGACTTGTATGCCTTCTGGGTAGCACTTCTTTGCGTCCCGTACGTGATTATAAGCTGGATAAATATCATGGCCCAGTTTCTTCGCTTCACTCCTCAGAAGCTGGTACTGATGTTTAGTTAGATTCGTTTCCAAAAACAATGCCAGAGCCTTATCTGAATCGTACGACCTTGAAGTATGTCTTTCGGATTGTGTCCAGGACTTCCTAATCTTGGTCGCTCTAGTTGGACTTGCCTCGATTTCTTGTAGTACTTTTGTCTTGTCAAGTCTCTTTGCTCTCTGTACTTCATCGTGGCTGCGTAAGCAAAAGTGGTTCCACTCTCGGCTGACCGAATTGCCTCAGTCGTTCTTCTCTTTGTTCTTTCACTGCTTTCTGCAAAGTTTGCCTGTGGGCGTTCGACTTTCGCTGAGTTCGATGTCTGTGGTTCACTATCAATCAGATTAATATCAGTATCCAGCCAGTCCTCATACTTTTCTTCTACTTTACCGTACTCGCGATTGCATTTGTCGAGCTTCTGGAAAATCGGATAGCAAAAGGCGACTGTCAGCACTACATAACGTCTTTCCACCTGATATTTCATCTTCCACGAAGCGCAGGAGGTGCTGCTTTTTGGCATCTCTGTTCCCTTCTGCATTTCTCAGAAACTCAAATAGCTTTCTTCTAGTTATTTTATGTGGTACTTCTGTGAAAAGAGAACAAAATTTCTATTAATATGGTGTATTTTGGTTGGAAAATTTCACACACCATCCACAGTAAATATGCGCTTACAATCTAAACGAGCAAAATTGGTTCTCTGTTCCAGAAACATAAATAATTCAAGTACCACGTTAGCAAAAAAAAAAAAAAAAGTCTTGTATCCGCTTTTCTCGGATTAAAAACCTGCGAAACCATAAACAGGTTTTTTATATTTTTTTCGTGATTTACAACGTACTTCTCCATAAGCATCCATAGAATTGATAAGTTACATATAACGTCATATGTCTATCATTGAATTATCATATACACTGATGGAATAAAAAATAGTTGCCCACTCGTGGATATGACGCTAATATCCGTAAAAAGTATCGCAAACTTAACCTTCTCTAACAGAAAATACCCATGAATACAGAACATTTACAAAGTTTCGTTTTGACTTTCACTCCTGACCAAAACAGTGAACATATGTCAGTAACATTGATAGATGTATACGATTGGGACCTTCCTGGATCATATGCGTTAGGTGATAGACCCTTCCATGCACTTTCATTTGTGGGGTTTTGGCCAGGCTTTATGAGTTTCTGGCCCACTGTGCGCTGACCGGATTTTTTTCAATATGTTAAAATCCTCTATTTATTTATTTATTTATTTATTTCACTTGTGAAATACCAATAATGTACAAGATGCTTGGACTGGGTGGTGGTTTTAAATCACATTCTGTATTCTACGCCTAACAAGGTTTGAAAGGCCTAGGTATACATTCAACGTCATATAACAGGTAATATACGTAGTGTTTAATTACCTTTTTAATCACAGGCTTGTCACATGCTGCTTCAGACAAAACTGTTCTGCTTAGTGCAGAGAAAGCAAAATTTTTTTATGTGGGGAGGGGGAGGGGATTTTACACGTAATAGTAACTATCTTGCAATACAGTAAATTGCCATCTAGTGCTTTCATTGCTAAATTTTGTTCAGAGTCAGATTGTACGTTAAGCTGTCTGTGGTGTTGAACTGTGGAATAAGAAATGTACTGATCTGAAAAAATACTGAAGAATTAAATAGGCGACTCATCTTTCATTACAATTTCTGGTTGTTGACAGAGTGCATGGGAGATTTTATATACGAAGAAGTGTGCTATGGAGTTGTAACGGTAGTACTGTATATGAAACAGAACGCAAAGGTGAAAGTAATTGAATATTTCATGACGTAAATTTAATGGGAAGATCAAAGTTATTCGTGGTTGCTTGATAAATTTTCGAAATCGCAGTGTTCCTTAACGTTTGGTTCGTAATTTAAACTAGATGTCATGAGGAATAATATCAACTGTAAAAGCATGAATGTTAGGAAAAATAAGTAAAGAAGAAATGTGTGAAATTTTCGGCGAAACTTTGAAGCGACTGTCGAGTTTTTCATTCACAGTTTTGGAAGAATATTAATGTGTAAATCTGGATTCTTTGATTTTATTGTCTTCTGGTGCAACTTTGATAATTCTTTTTTTCTTTCTTTCTTTTTTCTTGTGGAGATGAAGGGGTTGTCATTGGTTATCATTGTTTCTTGTGGTTAGTCTGACTTATGTGGATATGCTTATAAGTTGATGAAATTATTTTGTTTCATAAAAATTATTCAGTATACCGGCAGCTGAAAGATAATTGATATAGATGAGCGGGGATTATTCTTGAAACAGCTTCTTTAAGTCGCCTTTATTTCGTGACTTAAATAGTATTACATCGTTGTCCTATAATTTTTTAAAAATTAATAATCTGTTTCAGCCATGGTTTTAAGGTACTCCTCTGATTTAAAATTCTAGAATTGAACTAAATTTGTACCTTCTGCAACGTAAATTATCTGTCCAAGTATATCGTGCTTTTACGTACGTTTTTCGGTATTATAAGTTTTAACTTTGTCAGCATGTCCAGCGGTTTGGAAAACCTGGAAAAGTTAGCGAATTATTGTAGATTTTCCGTACTCTGCACATTTTGTAAATGTACTTGCCCATGGAGCGGAACGGAGAAGCGTGTTGCACATGCTTGCAGGAATGGGTCCAAGTTAATGCATCAGTCACCTCTTCCATTTAACCTCTCCAAAGTTGTTTCATGCGTTGACCATACTATTAAGTGTGGAAGGTAAAATTAAGCTTACGTTTCTATCTTTTCCTGAAATAAGTGTGTCGACAACAATTTGATAAACATGTGATTTTAGTCTGGAAAACCGGGAAAAGTCAGCGAATATATTTGTTACTGCTCGCTGGACACCCTGTTTATGCCGCAAAACATTTATTTTACTTATGCAAGGAGGATGCTTTATCTAATTCGGCATATATTTCCTTTTCCGATATATTTTTCGTTTTACGTCAATTATTTAAATTTCAGTAGAGGAAAACAGAAATTAACTTTCACAGACCGAAGATCGTTTCGTCCTTCTATGATGAGTAGAATTAGTTTTAATTAAATGCTAGTAATAACTGCAGGATTGTGTGCAGCCACTTTTGGGACATTATTCTGCCTCAAATTGCAAAACCTAACCCCTTTTCAAGGCAATTTTTTTAACAATGTATTAAACATTTGAGTAATAAATTAAAGTAGTAGTTAAATATCTAATTAAATCTTATCGATCAGTTTAATCAATGAAGTTTAAGGAGAGAGAAATAGATCTGACGTTGATACTCTCAACAGTCAACACCAACAATTTAAAGAGATTTGAAAGAACTTAATTTAAAACTACACATTTATGTTTTTCTCTGCCTACATATATTTCATTGTTAGATCAGTGGTAAATGTCCCCACTTGTACATTGGGAAAGGTCTGGTAATGGAATATTAAGCGAGTTTGTAATTGACGTTAAGCTTTCAAAGCATTTCCGAAAAACAGCGTTTTTTTTTTTTTAAATCAAGTTTAGGGAACTTTACATTCATTTAAATCTGAACTGAATGCATACCGGTTTGTATTTATGAAAAGTGACAAGAAAATGTGAACAAAATTCTTTTCTGATAGTAAAGAAAAGTTAGCGAACTGTGGACTGTAACAATTTGCAATCCATGGAGCATTTCTTTATGTATGAGATAAGGACTTATCAAAACCCTGCATGCATTTAAAAATAACTAAAAGACGGCTCTAAATTTATTGCTGATTTAGGAAGGGTATGATGAGTTGTATAAAAGATGAATAGAAATTGTATAGGCAAAGAGCAGATAATGATAATTGAAACTGTGTGTATATGCTATGGGGCAGGTCTTTCGGTGTAAGTTTAATATATTTTTACGCAGAGAACGTGCGTCTCTCTCTGACTCTTGGATTCGACCATACTGAATTATGCTTACTACTATGTGTTCCCATGCCTGGCGCTCTGATGTGCACTCAACCTCCTATCAAATTGAGTACCGGAATGTCCTTGGTACTCCAGGGCACCTTGGAAAGGTAAAGGCGGTCGAGCGTGGGCCCACCTCACTTAGCCCCGTATGTCAAGAAAATGTGGCGCGCTACCTCCCCATGCACTGTTCACGGCGCATGCGTAGCTTTACTTTTTTTTTTTTTTACTGCCTTATTGCGGCCAGATATAGGAACCTTGAAGTTTTTTTTGTACGTTGATATCCTTGTTCTATGTTGCTCAGGAATATCCTGAAAGTAGACAACGGGAGGGGAAAATGGTTCGGGCTACATTATATGGACATTTGGGATACGTGTTGTCGCTGCGAAACCTGTGGGAAACATTATAACAGAGAGAAACAGAATAGCTTAATGTTTTATATGCACATTAGTTTTTTAACGTAGTTTTCCCCTCACTACTTTATCATCTGCTTCCTGAGCTGGTATGAAAGTTAAGAAATGACTTCATTCCGTAATAATGCTCATGAGTCGTGAATCATGGATATAAAAGTACATTCATTTTAGTATTTAGATTACATTTTTCACTGCCAAGTAGTTTTTAGTCTAGAATGTTTGTTGTACGTTCAGGCTAGGTTATTATTTAGTGATGAAAAGCAGCTAGTGTATATAATTTTTGACGGAAGATAAAGAATCCTATGTGTTTGGATAGTTTTAACCCACCATCCGTAGTTAAGTGGTTAGGATATCGAACTTCGGGTCGGCAATGAGGAGGCGCGAAGATTAAAATTCTGCTACTGGCCATACTAACCAACAGGGTTTTCCCTTAAAGTTACCAGGCGAATTCCAGTATGGTGCTTAGACAAAAGTCCTAGTCGCTACCTTCCCATTTCTTGCTCCCGGCTGAGATAAGGCGCTTGGGCCATGATTGCATGTGGCTTACAATGTAAGTTGGATAAGAAAGGCTCCGACGTCGATATAATTGTACTTGACTTCGTAATGTCAGTTCCTAAGCTCGTTGTTCAGAAACATCGAAAATATGAACAAATCAGCAATTCGTGTTCTTCATGGTACATGACTTACCGTAAGCTGGCCTGCTTGTTTGATTAATCAGGATGTCTACCGGCAATGAAGATCATGAAAGTCATTAAGCAGTCTTTATCATCATTCACCTCTTCGTGCGTTTACGACAGGATAAATTGTCGAGACATCACAATTTTTTTCTCCAAAAGTTTTTTTTTCTCTCTCTGAAAAAAGTTCCTCGGGTGCCACCAGAGCTTCCAAATTATCAAAATCGGAAATTTTGTGTTATTGTTACATGTATAAATTTGTATGTGTTACTTTCTCAATGTAAAACTGCGCTTTGGGTTTACATTTAAAACTTGTAAACAAACAATTAACTCTCCAACTGTCACCACGCTCACTCGTTAAGATAGCGTATGTGCACGAGTTTTCTCGCAAAGTAGACACTAACAGTTGCAGAGCTAATTCTAAATGTTCACAAGTTTTAAATGTAAACCTAAAGCGTAGTTTCACATTGAAAAAGTAACACAAACAAATTTATACACATTTATTTGTACACGTAACAATAACACAAAATTTCCGATTTCGAAAATTTGGAAGCTCTGGTGGCATCGGAGGAACTTATTTTTCAGAGAGAGAGAGAGAGAGAGAAACTTTTGCATGCTTATTTAGGAAGACTAACTTGTTTTAATTATTAGAAAACAGTCATTTGCTTCACCCTTCCTACATGTCTGTTGAAGTTGTGAATTTTGTTAAGAAGATTATGGAAACGTTATGAACTTTGTTCTTGTAAATTCGGTTGATATCCTGTTTCTGCACACGAGAATGTTTCACATTATAGGGTAAACAAATTCTTAGCAGAGGTAGAAGTTGAACCTGCGTCTCCGAATATAATAACCAGCACTGTAGCCTTCGGTCCCGCCGCAGATGAAGTGAAGACGGAAATACAATGATATGCTACTATATACAACAGTATGTCTTCTTTCTTCTGATCTTCGACTTTGTTACTGCGGGTATTACTCTTTTTTTTTAAGAGAGCTTTTCTGGCCGGAATGTTGGTCCAATAGTGCAAGGTATTTTTCCTACATTGCCTGCATTTAGTGAAATCTGTAGTGGACACCGAGGTAGTCGTGGCGTTAGGCCAACGTCTTCAGGGTCGCGAGTTCGAATCCCGCGTAGGACATGGATGTTTTTGGATTTTAGAAAGGATTGCAGTCTTACAGTCGTGAAGGGCCGAAGTCACTAAAATGGCCGATACAAAATAAATTTGATCAAATCTGTAAATGAAGCAAGTGAGGTGAGATGTCCTGATAAGAGAAGTGATGGTACATTTTATCATGCATTGAATTTCGTACTGTGTAGTAAGTTTGTGAGTAATGCTCAAGACAGGTTGGTTTGCAGTGAGAGAATACTTCTCTTCTTTTTCTTTGAGGAACTACTTTCTTTAGCATTAAGCAAAGAAGAAATTGTCGTTTCAACTTTTCCAGCAGTAAGCTGATTTTGATTTTTTATAGTCACGGAATGTAAATTTTAGTTTTAAACTTCAGTATAAAATTGTGGAGCCTTGAGTTTTTTAATATATGTGCCTTAAATGTTGGTTTAAAATACTGTGTAGATGTTTTAGTTAGAGTCCATTTTCAATACTGTAAAATAACTTTTTAAAACTAAATTTTAGGGGTTCAATGTAACCTATTGTAGTTTAAGGAAAGGGGAGTCGATTGCCGTGGGAGATACAGTATTGAAGTTTGATTATCGCAGAATTTAGTGAAATTGTCGTTGCTGCATGCCCGGTATGCTAAAGTATTTCTCAAAGTATTGTTTCCTGTTAAAGCATACTGTTAATTTTTGTATGTATAGTTTCATACAAATTAGTACTGGGGGTTGAAGATATTCTTTGGTCAAATTGGAGCAACAATAGACGAATACGTTGACAAATGAAGATTGCAATAAACTAATATCGGACTTCTGTTAATGAAGCACCGTGCATCTCTACTATGTTGGTAGAATCATACACCTTAACATAGTACTGAAAAATAAAAGGGATTCTAGAGGTTTTAGGATTTCATGGGCCCGATAATGTAATTTGTGCTGTGTTTCTGATACCTGTAATATTGTTCGCTGAGGCCAAACACTGTTGAAGGTACTTCATTTAGAAGAAGAAGAAGAAAAAAAGAACGCTGAAATCAGCGCTCTGCCATTGCTCATTTCCCGGGATTTTCTAGTAGTGTACTGCGCAATATACCTTTTCTTGGCCGCAGGAACTAATATCTCGCTCGTTGAGTCGTTTCCCGAACTTATTTCTGAAGCCGAATAGTTGTGGGATCTGTTTTGTGTGTGTGTGTGTATATATATCTAATGCACTTAATCATTCATGACACATCCTTTTTTGTCTTTTTCACATGTGGTTTCTTTAGTCATTTTCATAGTAAATTATGAAGATGTGTGAACTTGGTTACAACAATATGTATTATGACGTAGGTGACGCACAGTTAGTAATCGGGGAATACATTTCCTTCCTAAATTTGTAGAAAAATCGAAAATCGTGTTCATATAATTTGTAAGATGGTAGAACTAATTTAGTAATGAGCTAAGTTCAAAATAAAGGCTAAGCAAACAATTGAATAAGTAAGTAATTCATGATTCTCAAACAGTTATTGTATAAACAACGTCTAAGGGGTACAAGTATCTTTAACGTACCTCGTTGACGTATCCTTGAATTTAGGGTATTTTGTTATCTGCGACGAAGAAAATTGTGTGTTTTAGTTCTTTCTGATTTCCTAGAGATAGATTTTTTTTTTATCTTTAAATTTATTCTTTTTGTTCAATGATTTGAGTTTTTTCTTTTTCTCACCATATTGTTTTAACCTATAACCTTTCCCTGAATGTGCTTTCTTTCCTTCGACGTGTGAGTCCGTTCCAATTTATTCTATTCGTTTATTTTAGTTGCTTTCTTTCCTGTTTGCTTTTATATAGTTCTTAATTTATCACATGGATATCTGAATGGTGTTTATTTACTTCCGTCTTGGACATTTGTGAATACATTTGATCTGGTAGAATTTAGATTATTCATTTATTCTTGCGCTGTTGTGCCCTCAAACATTAGCTGTAATATTTCTTTCTGTCTTTAGGTTTTAGTTTTTTTTATTTATCTTCATATATGGAATCATTTTAGGTTTCCATTTCGTTCTATTCATAGCTTTTGTCATTACTAGTGTTTTCCCTAGATATGCCAGAGACTGTGTGTACAATAGAGAATGGACGGACCTTACATATTCCTTCTCTTGAGGCTATAGTAAAGGGACAGGCATGACAGCCTGAGTCTTAGACACTACAGAGGCCATAAAATGAAATTATTTCAAAGTTTCGCGTGGGATTTGTGATCTACTTAATAATAGATAATATTATTTAGTCTATGCTTGTAGCTTAAACTTGGATTTTAAAGCACGTATGACACGCCGTGTTTTTGTCAGAGTAAGTTATTAGAGCATATCTACGGAGTCTATAAAATACAAGCGTTAGTAACACTTATTCTAATTCGTTTCGATGTCTATGAAATTATTCCTTTTGCTAACTAAAGCAACATTACTTAAATATGAACGCGTTAGGCACAAAATATCTCTTCAATTATTAGACAGTTTCATTAGCTACTACGACAAGATGGCCCTCTGACTAACGTCCATTTCTGGTCTCATTTTCATTCTATTGTTACTATAACTATGCCGTGTGTGTTGGCAAATTCGAGTGTAAGCTACAAGTTAAGTACTGAAACGTCAAATACACATATTTAAATGGTGTTCCCCACCTTCAATATGTCTGTTATGGAATACTATATATTTTGAATACTGAATTCTAGTGACTGACTTTTTTTTGTGTGTGTGTCAGTAGTTGAATTAAGTAACTGATGCTTGTTGAAAACGAATATTAATCAAGCATTAAACTGTAATGCCTTGTAGTAATTGTCTGACGAAGTATGATTGAACTCTTTTGCGACATGAAGCGTATAATACGTATGACTGAAACTCATGTGAAGCACACTACTCATACGAACGGAGTGATAAGTAAATTCATTTGAAATAGGTAGTGAATCAGGAAAATTACGGAGATAGTAGGGAAGGCCATAAGGAAAATTTCCATTTAAAAGCGTCTTCCAACATCACAAATACACTAAAACCAACTATAAAACGTACTTTCTTGGCTGTAATGATTTGCAGGATGGATTCCAAAATTACTTATTCTCTAGCGATTTCGGCCCTGACCAAAATCGTCTTCTAGGGCGTACGCAAACGTAAAATTCATTGAAAATATATTCTGGAAACAAACGGAATAATAGGTTTGAAACTATAGCCCTTCTTTACTATTTTTAATGTCATTAATTACTTGTAAATAAATTACATCAATATTTTTTTTTAATTTTAATGTTGTTCTTATGTCTGCCAAGTTGATATAAACTATTAGGTAATTGAAAAAAAATATTGGATTCTACATTCAAACAACACGCTATACTTCACAGTAGATCCACTGTTATTCAGTTACTGTGGTACACACACTAATTTAGTTTTTTTTTTTCACGCTGACACCACTGACAACGCTACAATCAGCTAATGGTAGAAATTCGCTTCCACGTAAATTATTATTCGAATTTTCTTCCGGGTTTTCTTTCGCCTTTCCTTTCCTTATATATTTTAGTGTTACTTCCTCTGTAGCCTAAATCTTTTACTGCCCATGTAGTATTCTGTTGGCGTGCATCCGGAAAGACGACTTCGGTTCGGGATCGAAATCAATAAGGAATAAGTAATTTTGGTGATCCAACCCTGGAGACCGTTACAGCTTAAGTATGTACATTTTATTATTGAAGTACAATCTTCTATGCGCTAAAATAAAATGATTCACACTAAAACCATTTTAACTTAATAAATCCCATCAATTTATGTTTGTCCAATTCCTAGCAGACTTTACGTTACGATGATTTTAGTGTATTTGTGATGTTCGTAAATGCTTTAAAGTTAAAAATAAAGTTTTCATTTCCTCATATACTCAAGCAACAACCCCGGAGAAAATTCATGGTAAGATATTATGAAGTTACGTTCCTTGCCACGCAATGACATACCGAGCTGCCGTAGCTCAGAGGTAGAGCGTTGACTTCTGGAGGTTGTGGGTTCAGTCCCAGCAGCCGACAATCCTGACTGAGATTTTTCCAGGGGTTTTCCTCAGTCTCACCAGGCAAATGCCGTTAACTTAAGCCTTGGCTGACACTTTCCCGCATCCTTTCAGCCTGAGCCTTGGATGCCTAAAGGCTATATATGAAATTCAAATTAAAAAACGTGAGATATTTGGTATTCTATTCAGACTTCTAATGTATAACCTTTAATCAACATGAGACTTAAAAGCGTCTCGTCTATGATGTTTACTTTGTCCGTTTCAGTGTTCGATTTGTTATAAATTGCCAAAGGGGGGTACTAGAGTCGTGGTTTCTTGTAAGTTTTCACTTACTACCTGTTTAGGTAGAAATACACAGATTTTAGTCCTGGTTGGGATGATATTCGGAATCAACAACCGGGGAATGAAATTCTGGGGCACCAGAGAAAATCCCCGGAATCCCTCACGATTCTGGTGAGCCGGAAGTTGGACGCCAAGAAGTAGCAGAAAACGTGTCTGTTAAATATATAGAGAATTCTTTCGTTGGTCGTATAGAAGTTAATAAATGATGCCCATGAGTGTCGAGATGTCTTTAAAAAATGCATTAAACCTTTTAAAGGAGAAACGTTACCTTTATTGGTGAACATACATCGACAATACCAGTAGAAGTACGGAGCGCTTTACAATATTCAGTTGTTCGTTGAACTCCACAAGCTTCTTGTCATCCGAAGGATTTCCGATCTCAGAAGGCTCATTGAGGGCTCAGCCCGTTGAATGCAGCCATTGACGTAAGTGGTGTGGGCTTAACAACTCACAATCAAAATAGTACCCAATACAACCCTTTAGGCAGTGTTTATGATTGAGGTTGTGCCGCATAGACAGGTTTCGCAACGTAAGGATACTGTCAATGAATTAAATGGTTTAATAGAACAAACCGCGAAATCCTCTCTAAGCTGCATTCGTTAATTACAAAAATGACCTGAAAAGATGTACTGAGTACTACTACAATTGTGATTTGCCAAGCCGGCACCGCTTACGTCATTATTTGTCGAGATACAACGTCATTTGTGACGATGGCGCCTTAACTTTGAACCCCTGGAGCTCCGAAACTGAGGGGCATTTCTTCTTGTTTTTGATGTAAATAATCATCTTCCGAAGTTTACGCCATTATTTCAGGGACATACTGTAGACTTCACTGTGAATCGACTGCAGATGGCTTTTTGTTTTGTACGGTGTGTATTGGGCGTTTTACCTTATTAGAGAACGTGTTCAATCATTACGTTAGTTACTTCCTGTGGTGATGTAATTTTATAGGATATATCATATATGAACAAATGGTTTAAAGATAATGCAGCAAGATTCTGAAAAGAGGAAGTTGGTTTTAGATAGTATAACTTAAAGGAGAGGAAACTGCTAGAAATATTGGAGGAAGTTAAGCATGTCGTACAACTTCCATCTTTATAATTTGATATCATTTGTTAAGCAGAATGTACCCTTATTATTCTATCTTTTGTAAATTGTAAGTGTGTCCCTTACTTTACTTTTATTCAGGAATTCAGCGTTGAAAACAAAACCGCTGTTTCCTTCGATTGTAAACCATTGGTTTGCGGTTTACTTCTCTTGAAAGGAAAATGCAAACAATCCAACTTCGAAATCGCTAAGGTTTTTTGTTATTTCTTAAGACAAAGACGTTTTTCTGTAATAAATAGTGGTGTATTCTGTTTGTATGAGCATTTTATTTTCTCACGCAAATGCTTAATCGCACTGACTGGAAACTTCCAGTGCTTATAATACTACATGTCAAAAATCAGAATTAACAATCTCATAAAAAGCATGTGTTGTGTCAATGTATGCAGATATCTAGTGTTTATAAATTCATTTGAAAAATATATATATATATTCCTCTCTCTTTTACAGATCACATCTCCTTTCAGACAGCTCGGTAAGTTTAATTCAGCTTTCGAGATTCAGTAGTAATAACAGTTCTGTTTCTAGTATGAATAGTGGCTATAGATTGACAGAGATAGTATGTATAGTGTGTAAGTAGTAGTAGCCATATAGACAAGTGGTTCTCAAACTTTTCTTACGCGGAGCTCTTTTCAGACTAAGGTGAGGTCGCAGAGCCTTACTTACAATTTTGGTTGCGACCAGTTTTGCATATCTTGCAAAATTTTGCTTACCAAATAGGTGCAAAGTATGTGAGGAAAACCTGAAGCTGTTTCACGTAAGGCGTTACATGTAGTCTTATGTCTAACTTTGCATCCAGCTTGTTGCAATACTTCGTTTTGTGGAAACTAGTCTCACACGATACCACAATGATGAAACAAGTGCTTCCAATGATAAAACTGCATATTGTGCATTGAGGTTGCACCAAAATATTTTCAGCGGTCACTTTTTAAAATGGTGAATTTCTCTGAGGCTGTTGGATGTCAGGTGGATAGGCATTTCATAGGTCTACACTGTCTCAAACTTCAAATACGAGTATTTTTTTCCTTCTCATTTGGCGTGCATTGTATATGAGAAGAACTACACAGACTTAGTGCATTTGTTAGGTAAGGTCTCTAAACAGCTCATCAGCCACGAGCTTCGAGACCTTGTAGGAGGAAGTCCTTAAGTTTGCTAGGAAGGTGTCAGGCTAACAGTTTCGGAAACGTGTCGTCTAGTATTGGACTTCCAATTGAAAATACAAATTTTGACAGAGGCTGTAAACACAGTTGTATTTAGATGAGTAATATTGATCTTGAGTAATATGTTCGTTGTATTAACGTTTTTCCTCGAGACAATTCTGCACGTCAGAAGCAGTAGAGATGCTCCTCCTTTTCTACCCTCGTACGAAATCTTCAACGGTCATTCATAAAGTGGTCGGGCGGGAACGGTTCTAAGAGAAGTCTAATTACAAATTGCGTTTCGATAAAGAATGAAATCGTTGCTGTTCCTTTTCGTCAGCACCGGCTACTACCGTCACACTAAGAAAATGCCGAACTATCAAATAGTAACATGTGCTCCTCGGGAAAAAAAAAAAAAAAAAAAAATTCAACGGTTTATCCACGCAATGAATGGCTTCCTTCAGTTAATTTTGTTTTTTCTTATATGAGAAACACGAAATCGGGTTAGAGTTGTTTGTCTCCAGCCAGCCAGTTTGTCCATCCCCAGGTGGTGGATAGGGGAATGCCGACCAGATATGGTAGGTACCGGAAATATTCCGGGGCGTACCAAAACCAGTACTGCTGCGTTGCAGTTAGTAATGGTATCTACAGTGTAGAGGAAGATAACCCCGAAAAAAAATATTATGGTGAAGGGAAGCAGCTTCACCATTGCTACCCTAAGTCTGAAGATGAATGCCATCGGCAAAACTCAGAGATGGACAGAGGACATCTTGAATGTCTGCCTGTACTGCGAGATCGTAGAGCTGACAACTTTACACCTCTGAAGCATGTCAAGAAATTGTAACAGGTATTTGATGGATTCTCCTGGGGTAAAATATTCCGGAGATAAACTAGTCTCTCATTGGGATCTCCGGGTGGGGACTTCTTGAGGGGGCTCCAGGAACAGTATTAGGAAAGGCATTGGAACGTGGAACGTTATAAAAAAACGGGTGCTTTTCAGGTGGCGGTACGCGAGAAATACGAGCTGAGTATACAGGAAATTCCGTTGGAGAATCAAGATAGCTTCCGACAGGGCAGTCTTCTACTACGGAGGAACACAGTCTCACAATTTCGGCACAGGATTTCTTATTAAAAGCAGTATCCATCCAGCGGTGCAGAATGTTCGTAAATGAAAGACTATCGTGCGTTACAATATGTATTCGATGGTACAGCACGGTTTTAATAAATGTCCATGCTCCGACCGAGCAGGGTAATGATAACGACAAAGATACATTTTACGAGGAATTAGAAAGGTTATTTGACCGATTACCGAAATATAATACGAAAATTGTGTTGGGTTATTTCAGCGCTAAAGTAGGGAGGGAGGAAAAATATAGACTCACGACAGGCAAATACACGAAAAGACCAACAACAACGGAGAAAGACTGATAACTTTCGCGATTTCGAAGAACCCACTCTACTAGTGAAGAGCACGTACTTTGAACACAAATGCACATGTATATCTCCGAATGGCATAACTCTATCAGATCGATCGATTAGTAGATTTACGAAGACACACCAACATAATGGACATTAGGTGTTACGGAGGAGCGGAAGGTGACACCGACCATCAGTTAGAGATCACAAAAGTGAGTATAAAAACAGATTACTAACCGGAAATCTCGAATAGGTTTGAAATCTTATCCGACTCGAGTAGTAATAAAGATAACATTAATAATGAAATTGATGTAGGTAAGATGTGGGAGGCAATTCGTGATACAGTGAATGAGCAGCGAAGGAACGTGTAGGCGAGAAGAAACAGGAGAAAAGCAAACCTTGGCTTGGCGAAGAATGCATTTAGCTTCATGAGGAACGGAAACAAGTAAAGCAATGATGGCTAAGCAACAAAAGCGAAGCAAATATCAACCACTACAGTAACACGAAACGCAACGCCACACGCGGGTTCAGAAACAAAAAGCGTGAATATTTGACGGAAGATTCAGGAAATAGAGGAAAACGTCAAGACAAATAACATGAGAGATGTATACAGAGGGGTACACTTGTTAGAAAAATGCTACCATCCAAGTTTAGGAACGGTTAGAAATGAACGCGGAGGTCTCAGGCGGATTCGATATTGTCGGTGTGTGGAAAAGCTATTTCGTCAAACTTCTTAATGTACACAACGGAGAACAAACAGAAATTTGAAATTATACAGCAGAACCGTGGATACCCGACCATGGCCAGAGCAAGGTCGAAATGTCGGTTATGGCTATAGGAATGAAAAAAGGTAACACTTTGAGTCCTTTTCAGTGCTCTATGGTAGAAGTAGTTAAACTGCATTATTACTAACTGGCCCTTATAGGTATAAATAGGACTTAATATTTCACGATGTGTATACTTTTGACGTTCTGTGTAATGACGTTTTTACATATCTTATAAACCCAGGAATATTGTAAAAACAAGGAATTTCTTCTACGTTATTTGTCTGTCCGCATTGAAAATTATGAGTTGTCTTCTGAAGTACAGAAATAAAGCTATAACATTTTTGTTACCACTGAAACCTAG
>JAGDQP010026705.1:0-25671 GCA_022664845.1 Lepisma saccharinum
TGGTTAATGTGAGGCCCGGAGCCCGGTCCTTCTTTACGCACTAGCTGCTCATTATCCATAGTTATATTGGCTCTCTTTTGGGTAGTTTCATTGTTCTCTCCTTCTTCCCTCATTTTTGCTTCTTTCTTTTCCTCTTCTTTTCTCTCTTGTGAGATTTTGACAATAAGTCAAACTTCTATTTCTACTCCGTGTGTGTCTGTCCTCCGGCTGTGCCGGGTTCCGGATTTCCGTTTGTTCCCCATTTGCAGTGCATGTGGTACTCAATCAGTTTTAAGAGTTTTAATAACACTTAGGCATGTGTGTCCCAATGTGATTTGGCTCTCTCAACCGGATTGTTTGGAATGTTTCTATCGCTTTCCCTTAATAATGCATCAGTTAGTTTGTTATTAATATAGTTCATTCAGTTCTGTGTCTCTGGTTCTATTGTTTCCAAAATAGTTTATCAATCAGGGGGACCACAAAGTGGGTAGTATTTGGAAGGTCCTGGGTTCGTTCTATACCCTGGTTGTTATTATCATTATTGTTATTTATTATTGTTATTTGGTTTCTATTCCTATATGGTCGCTTGCGTATTGTTATTTCAGTCTGATATTGTAGGTCTGTATATTGTTCAAGCAGTTGTTTTGTTGTAATTACTTATATTCTTATAATTTATTAATAGTAATGACAATTATTCATGTACTATTGGTGGGAATGTTTGACCCTTTCCGTTTAGGTAATTTGGTTTTGGTCAATCGTTCCGTATGTTATGATTGCCTCCCTTGTGTAAGGCAGTCTTGGTGGTCATGTATTTTGTTATTATCGTTATTATTATTATTATTATTATTGTTATTATGTAATGTCACTGTGTTGCCAAGGTTGGTGCTATTCTTTTTAAAGGGGTACTTTCTTTGCCAGTTTGAAGTCTGTCTCCCATAAAAGGGGTGGGGGGATAAATTCTTAGGTTTGTTATTGTTTGGCCCTTCGCTGGGCCCTGGAGTTTCAATTTTGTGGTTCGTATGGAGCTAGGCTACCATGTGTTCATGGCCTTATTTGTGTGTACCAACCCAGCATTCGGTCGGTGTTAGTTTTTTGTTCTGGTTTGTTTAAGAATTCAGTCCTAAGTAGGCTCTGTTATATATTAGAATAATACCATTTAATGCTCAACAATTTAATGTGTGTGGTTTATTTTTTCAAAAGAAAGGGGGGGGTCCATTCCTAATTCTTTGGGTCACTTTTTTTCTGGGTTCTCGTCTATGAGAAAGCTGCCTTGGTCAGCATCCGTCTCAAATTGTGGGGTCTTCTGTAGGCTAACATTGGTGTTTCTTGTGGCATTCTGGTCCACCAGTTCTCTTTGCTATATTCTCTTTCGATATTGTTCCAAAACTTTTGCACTAGTTTTCTAATTTTGTTTTCATAGTTAGGATGGTAAGTGAGAGGAAAAATTATTCTATTTCCTTTTTGTTTATTTTGTGTTTCTTTTCTGGTTGTCTGTTCGAGAAGTTTCGTTAGTGTAGATTTGACCATATTTTTCTTATATCCTCTGTTTTGGAACTTCCTTCCCATTTCCATCAGTCTCTTTTTCAGCTTCTGTTTGTTGTCTATAATTCTAATTAATCTCAAACCTTGACTTTTGACCAGTGAGTTTATTAATGAAGTTGGGTGGGCCGAGCTGGCCTCTAAGAATTCGTGTCTCGTTGTCGGTTTGTAGTAGACGTCTGTTTCCAGTCGCCCACTTGCTCTTTTCTTAACTGTTACGTCCAGAAAGTTTATTCTCGTTTTGTTCCATTCCAGGGTGAATTCCAATTTGCCTGTATTCTTGTGTAAATTTTCTATATAGGTTTCAAGTTGTTTTGTTGTGCCGGGAAAGCATCCGACCACGTCATCTACAAATCTATATTCAAATAAAGGTAGTACAGGACCTTTATGTGTGTGTGCTAGTTCTGAATGCACATATATGTTGGCATAGGCTACAGATACCGAGGCTCCGGTAGCTGTACCTTTCTTTTGGAGGAATATTCTGTCACCAAATCTGATGTAGTTATTGTACATCAGAATTTCCAGGCCCCTACGTAGTAGTTGGGGGGGAGGTGGCTTCAGTATTTCCTCCTCACAGGCTGTTAGTAGCCATTCATATTTGGATGTATAGTATTCTGTGACTAGGTTAATGCCTCTTTTGCTGTCAATGCTCGGATATAAGGTTTTTATATCAGTTGTGTAAAGAATGTCTGAAGTTTTTATTCCTTTTATCTTTCTTATCCTTTGTAAGAAGTCTGGTGTGTCTCTTAGCCATTCTGGTAACGTTGGTAAGAGTTTCATAAGGAAGTGTGTTAAGAATTTGTCAAGGTTTCTCGTGGGCCCATTGCAAGCTGACACTATGGGCCTTCCTGGTGGAAGATTGGTTTCCGGTCTTATTGGTTTATGTATTTTCGGTAGGATATAGAACTTGGCTAGTGTGGCTTTTGGGTTCGTTAGTCTCCTCAAGTGGTAACGTTCCAACACTCCTGCTTCTAATAATTCGTTTTCAAAAAATCTTATCTTTTTTTCTATCATTCTTTTTAGTTTCTCATCATTTTGGAAAATTTCTCTGAAGTTGGTTTTGTTCTCCAGTTGTAATAATGCTTCTTTTTTTATAATCAACTTTGTTCATGAGTACTAGGCCTCCAGATTTGTTTGTGGGTTTAATGATAACTACTTTTTTATCTTTGATTGTTTTTATGGCTTGCCTCTGTGCCATAGTCAGGTTTGGCTTGGTTCCTTTCTGCAGGAG
The DNA here is from genome assembly GCA_022664845.1 of Lepisma saccharinum. Lineage (NCBI taxonomy): Eukaryota > Metazoa > Arthropoda > Insecta > Zygentoma > Lepismatidae > Lepisma > Lepisma saccharinum. The sequence continues at coordinate 2,750 of JAGDQP010026705.1, forward strand.
TTTTAGTATTCCTTCTTGCAGTTGACCAGTGTGTTCCACTAAGCAGTGTAACGGTAAATCAGGTTCAAGGTTGCTCCTCTTTTTAGGTGGGAGAGCCGTTCTGTTGTTGGTTACTTGTGTGGGTTTCAGGGCCACCGCCCTCTGGTGCTTTCTATCTAGGTTGTATCTTAGGTTTCTAATGGTCCTAGTAAGGGCCTTTTTGTCAGGTTTAGGTGTGGGGCAAAATGATAGCCCCTTTTCCAATACTTGTATTTCATGTTTTGATAGCTCTATGTTTGTTAAATTGTGTATCAGAGATCTTTTATCTTCCCTTCTTTTTTATTTTTCCTTGTGGGTCTACTTTTCTTTTTTCTTTTTTTGTTTCCAGTTTCCATTTGTCTGGTATTTCTCTCTACGGTACAGATAGGGTAGCTATTCTTATCAGTACAAGAGTTGGGTTTTAGTTGGGGAGGTTTCGTGTTCAATACGTCAATGTTTTCTATTTTATTGTTATTTTTTATATCCTCGTAGTTTCTGTGAGGAATAGGATCAATTTTCTTTTCAGGGTTAGAGTTTGGTGGGATTTTGTTGTCTTTATTTTCAATCATATAAGTTATTAAAGGTAAAGTATTTTCGTTTTTCAATAATATTTGGCGGCCCTGAAAAGAGCCTTTGTTTTTGTTTTGTTTTTTTGTAATTCTTTTTACTTCCTCAAGTTTTTTAAGAAGTCCAACAGGTCTTCCATTGAGTCCCTTCTGGAGTTTCTTCTCTGGGGTGTCTGCTTCTCCCTCAGTGGTGTTCTTGTCCTCTTTTGGTTGGGTTCCTCTGGTCCCTCACTCTCCATGGTCTGAAGTCTCTTCTTCAGGAAGTCTGTCGCCACGCTTTTTTCCCTTTGGACAACTTCCTTTGTGGCTTCTGGGCCAAATCTTGTTTTGCACTCCTCCAATGCAATGTCCCATTCTTCTTCCAGCTTCGGTGTTAATTGTTGGTAGTGTATGACCACTTCCTCATTTATTTTCTGTTCGGCTCCTGCCAGTATTTCTTTTATTCTCCGCTCGAAGTTCTCGGGCGCTTTGGTGTATTCTACTAGGTTCAGGTCCGGTTTTTGCAGTTGGATTACCCTTTTGTTTTCTCTGATGCCCTTCTTGATACAGGCCTCGTAGTGTTGCGCAAGGTGTTTTTTGTAAATAAGCTTGCGCAGTAGTTTGAAACTCTCTTCCCGGCCACCTCTCAACCTGAAGTTAGGCCGAGGGGTACCGGCTACGCCCCTGCTAAGTTGCTGGAGGCTTGTGTTGGAGGGGTTCCCTTGTGAGCCCCTGCTTGGTCCCTGCTTCTCTCCTTCAGCTGCTGGGTCTCCCATAATGTCCGCCCAATCCGGCAAGTCCATGGATATTTCTTCCTCCATGAAGAGGATGTCCTGGTTTTTCTCAGCTTCCATGTGTGCAGAATGTTTTCTTCTACTCAGAAGTACAGTGCTATATCTCAGGCTTGTACTAAGAAGTACAAATTTCGCTTTTTGTGCAGATTTTTAACACTAGTATTAAAAAATACAGTGTTAATCTTTCACCAACGTGGATACCGCAACAGACAGTTAAGCCAGAATCGTTAATTTAGATTCCATTCTCGATTCTATATTATTTTCTAATCTATTGGTTACACGCTACAAAATCCAATGGATTTACATTTTTTGAGACTTTTCAAATTCCTTTACTTCGAGTTGTACAAAATGTTTAAACCACAGGTTAACTTAAACCACAAGTTAATCTACATATCATGGATTAGATAGTTATAGATAACAATGCCCATCCTTTCTATTTTTTCACCACCTGGTGTCAGTCCATCCAAAATGGGAGTGGAATAAAGCTACGGTATGCAATGATTGTTTTTGCATTCGAATCAGAAGCCGAAGAAAGCACGCAGTATGAGTTCGGTATCTGATACTTCATTTTATTGGCCTGCAATAGATAAAAAGCGTAGATATTGTACATGGCTTACTAATACTACTTAAAGACTTGTTCGACTGAACTGACACCAGATGAAATCGAAGGTAATAAAAGAATCGGAATTCGCGACATGGAATTATTTTAATCCATGATTTGTAGATTTAATCGTGGATCAAGTTAACCCTTAAAAAGGCGCGCTCTTTTATTCACCGTTAGTAGGCGCGTGGGGGGTAAATTTTATTCAATGTTTATTAAACAATGACTATTACCAACCACCATGTTTTGATACAAAATATGAGATAACAATGAAATAAAAAATAAAAATCAAATTGCGTGGTTATCTGTTTCTTCGTATTTCTTTCGGACACTCTTTTCAAGTTAAAACAATTAAAAACTAGACAAATATTTAAAAAAAAACGAAATATGCTTTTTCATTGAATATACACCCTGATATTTGTTTAACTTTAACAGTAGTTCGATTTCAAAACCGTATCTTATCTCGCTCTTTTTTTTCAGTTTCCAAAAAAAATCCAGTTTCTATATATGCAGTTTATTACAATGTCTTTTCTTTTACGATTCCAATTCAGATTTTACCCTGTATTATTTTCCTTTATCGTAAGCGCTCTCAGAGGAAATTAGTTGCGTATTAATACAGACATACAATAGCAATATAGGCACCAGAATATATTAAATATAGTGTAATCTCTAAGTATAGTCAAAATTAAAATTTAAAACCATCGCCACAAAGAAAAACAGTACATATAAAAATGAGTTTTTGATCAGGTTTATTCAATTTTTCGAACTCTAGAAGTCAGTATTTTTTGTCCTGGGAACAGTATGTGTCATGGGGAAGGTACTGGCTTCAGCTGAAATGTTCCTGTTCACTTTGAAGATTGACGACTGAGGCACTGATCACACACGGGTTTCATGTGAGAAGCTCGCATATTGAGTCGACACTTGAAACAGAGTATTTTCACTTCCATGTCCTTTTTCCTTGGGTACCGTACACAGCGTGATCGGCAAGGGATTGTCTTGTCACCGGAAACTCCAGGCTGAGAGAGCTCAATTTTTGCAATCTTTGCTGCATTTTCACGCAGACCTCTTGGAATGTTTGTAGTGGCTATTGTTTTCGCAAATTTGATTTCACCAGGCTCATACCGACTTCTCGCAAATGCATACGCCTTACTACATTCTTTTCTGGGTTATTGAATAAGACCTGCCTATTTTCTCCAGTTATGTCAAGCAGACGATAGAATAGAACAAGTGGCCATCTCTTGCATCGCCTTGCAGCCAAGTGCGTTGAACACATCTCGTCCAGCGTATCAAACTCCTCCTTTTGTACGATTGTAGGTGGTGATAATCTCTAGTTTTCTCTGATCACTTGTCTGAGGATCGATTGCTCCATAGTAGTGCATGATTGGCTACAAACTAACATTCTTCTTTTTGGTCGGTTTGTAGGAAACTATGGTCATACTAGGCATGAAGCCAAATAAACTACTATTCACTTCTCGAGTTTTCACATTGATGAATTCTAAAGGAAGTTCTGTTTTATTTTTTTCGCAAGATACCAACATAAGTTGTCTTTTTGTAAGAAGTTCTGTGCTAAAGGTACACTGGAAAACCAATTGTCAGCTATCATATTTCGGCCATGGTTCTCTATTGGTCTTACCAAGCTCAGAACTAGAGGGCGATTTGACTGCACATACGGTCCTTCAGGTTGAGATCCAAAATAGACTTTCATTGTTTTGGTGTAGACTGTTTCGGCATCAGCAAGGGCGAAGATTTTCAGACCACATTTTGTTGATTTGGTGTGACCTCTGAAAGGAACCAGCTGTTCGTCCGTTGTAGTGTACTCGCCAATAGTGTAATATCTTTCACAATTAGCAACAAATGCCTCAAATACCTCTCGGAAAGCTGCAAATTTGTCGATTTCACGTCGTTGCGCACGATCGTGAATGTCAGCAAATCGGATATACCGTAGCAAAAACAAGAATCGCTTTAGAGACATGGTGGTGTAAAATATGTCGATGCCAACCGTTCAGGTCCCATAGATCTCAGAGATCTTGATGACCTCCACGGAGATCTCCAGCCAAGAGTAGTAACCCAAATAAACTTCTAATTTCTGCACCATTGGTCAACTTGGCATCTCTTTCTCTTATATATTTTCCACGTACTTTTTCTATGAATTTGTTGGTATTTTTATTACAATACTCACCATTGTATCATTTATAAAAAGTGAAAATGTCTCACGAGCAGGTTTTGCGTTCTTTGCTCCTGGTCCAGGCAAATGTAGAACAATGTCCACACTACTTGTCCCAGCATTAGGGAATGAATACAGAATGTCTTCCATCGCGTAGACTTGTCTATACTCACTTAAAAGTTTCCATCTTCACTTCTGATATCGTTCTCATCATTGTCACTGGTCTCTGAGTTAGTATCGTGTTCAGATTCACTTACGTGGTCTTCCTCATCGTGATCTTATTCTTGAGTTAAGTCTTCCTTTTCGAACACTTCAATGAATAAGGTTGTTCCTCCCTCCAAGTCTCATCCAAAAGCTGCCGAATACGCTCCTGTTTCTATTCATAGGCCATAATTTTTCCGATGTCTTACACGAAACGTTTCAGCTACAAAATACCACTATTTAACACAGACAATCACTGATGCAACACAATACAACAAGTTCAGTGAATTAACCAACAAACACCACTCAACACTGAAAAAATAACTTATTGTTGCAACAATGAATCACATAACCGAAAATTCAGATAAGTGAAAAAAGAAAAGGACATACGTTACTAGGTTCGTTGGGGTATATTTTACCGCCAGTGACTTTGGAACGTATTTTCGTCTTGATTCTTCTTCACACACTGAGTTAAGTGACTTTAACCGCTAATTTACACTTTTCTAGAAAGGCATTAGGAGAGCCAGCAGTGTGGCCAACCAGTAAATGCCTGTATCACAAACTTTTCATACCTGGGGGTAAAATTTACCCCCACGCGTCCAGTTACGGCCCAGGATCAATGTGTTTTGTGCAACTGGGCCTTAATGTGTTTTATGCGAGTTTCCTTCCTTTTATTTCGATCAATGCAAGATGAGCATCTGGTGTCACAAAATCGTACATTTTAAAGATCATAAGGTGTCTAGTTTCAGAATGTGAGTGACACACACACACAGAGAGAGAGACAGAGAGAGAGAAAGAGAGATGGGAGTCAGGCAAAGAGAGAGAGAGAGAGAGAGAGAGCAAACGAATTTTGTAGCAGAACTTTGTTGAAGGCTGATCCATCCCTGCAATTTCTGATGATGATATTTGTGGTACCCACCCACATCATTCGATCGTATTTTGCTTGCTTGTTTTGTATTGGCTGATGCCGCTCAAGGATTGTGAAAGCTCTCGAAGCGTCGGTCTTTAGGTTTTATATTTCTTGAATTTAATTTAAAATATTTAGAACTGCAGAAGCATCTATGAATAGTTTTAGACCTGAACATCGGAGCAACCTTTCAAGGGAAGGTATGGAGAAGATAATGGCAATATTCCTGCACTTTGTACTAACATGATATTCACGGTATTTTTACAGCTTTACTTTTAATTAAATGAGTTGTATTCATTAGCAAATTAGTAATACATCTCCTTCGTGATATTCTTTGTGCCATTATTTTAATAAAGCTCTTTCTGCTGATATGATCAGGGAATCTTTTTTGGTGTTAATTTACAATTTCTATATTAAACATGTTCGTCGGCTTTATCAAACAACAAAAGAATGGATTTCCTGAAAGAGTATTGTGTGAGATATTCGATGTGGATATCTTAAAACACGCCTTGTATTCATTAATACTTGTCTTGAAGAAAGAGAATCAGAAAATTAGTTCACAATTTACACACGTTTATAGTGAGCGGCACATAAATTATGGGTTCTTTCTCAATAACGTAACACATGACTGACTGAAAATTGTTTATGGGTGTTTTGGTGTTACTTCACAGAATATAAAAACAACATTTCAATTATAAAAAAGAAGATATAAATCATTACGATCTCGCTTCGTTCATACTGTTATGTTGAATGCAGTAGCTTCTTTAAGGCTTCTACTGCTTTCCTTTCTCTCTCTCACTCGTGGAGTACAATATTTATTCTATCTTTACTAATCTTCCTCTTTTCCCTTCCAATACTTTTAGTTTTGTTTTTCGTTTTACAATCTCTGTGTTACTAGTATTCCAATTAGTTTCTTCCTCTCCATTTTATTGTTTTGAGTTTTGATTCTTTTGTCACCTGGCTCTCTTCAGCACTTCGTTATTAGGCATTTTCTTTGTTTAGCTGTTTTTCTATTATTGTACTCCATGTCTTCATTTCGAAGTCGCTCATTTTTTTTCCCTGTAACTCTTCCATAGAATCTAAATGTGTACTATTAAAGATAGCGATAAAAAAATAAGAATATATTCTCCCATCCATCGCTCATCAACTAGGTTTTAGAGGTTCAACTTGTATCTGTTCTCCCATGTTAGTTAGAGATTTTGCTATAACAAACGCTAACCTAGAGTAAGGTAAAATCAATCCTTGGCATTAATCATAAGTTTTAGGAATTAATTTCATGTTATAATTTATTTTCCGAAATACTGTAGTTTTGGACTTGTTAACAGATGCCAGCGAATTGCTTGCTACTTTCTAAAATTAAAGTAGATTGAAATAGAAATACTTTCTAACATAATCAGTTCAAGAATTACAACTAAATGTTTTATAAATAAGTTTGCACGAAAACTGTTATTTCGCGATTGTCTTACTTTATTTAGCGATAGTAATATCGTAAATATATATATTTACAGGTATTAAGAAAAGAATTTAAGTATGCTTAATTAAAGAACATCATTCAGTTATGCAAGTTAGTAAGTATTCATGGCTCTTCAACGTTCATAATTTTATTGATAGTTAAGAGTATTTTTAACGTTACAAAGATATTAGCAAAACAAATATAAGCCCTCCACTAATACCAAAGAGGGTATTAACTAACGTCTTTGAATACTTAGGCTAAAGAACTCACTCATCGAATTCCAAACTACTTGCTAGCTTTATTTGCTCAGCTTGATAAAACAATTTACATTAGCTGTAGAATATTGAGAACGTTCGGAGACAAGAAAAGAGTGATAACAGGCTCTTTCTTCTACTGAATATTTAAAGATCGTTTTGTTCCAAGTCTCGTCTCGAACTGAACGTTCCGGTTTTCAGTGTAAATTTCAGTTTCGTCTCAGCCTTGACATTTTGGTCTCGTTCTTGTTCCGTGTCGAGTCTCCTAAGAATTAATAGATAAGCTTCAAACATTACTTTCTCTTAAAACATTTGAAATGGACAAGAAACTTCTCAGTATAATAAGGAAATGTAATAATATTTTATTAGCATAATTTGTCATGTTTTCAGAATGTTTTTATTTTTTATTTATTATTAAGTTTCAGATACACCTGGGGTTGCCATTTTAGAAGGAAACAAAATAACATTGCAACAAACTAAATAACATTACTACAAACTAAATAACATTAATACAAACTAAATTTCATGAAATTAAATTTTAAACAACACATAAAACAGCAATTGATATCAATAACATGACGATTATAATACACAAGGGGAATAATCCCAGATATTGGTATTTAGCGTTCGATGGAACGTGTTTTCAGATCAGAAAATATCAATATTGAATCAAGAGTATTGTATATAATTACTAGTCTATGGACAAATGAGCGCTGCAGTATGCTTAGCCTAGGCGTGGTACAATGAAGGGTATTATTTCTGGTTATTCGCAACGGAACACGGAAGTAAAATTTGGATATCAACTCTCCAGTTCTAAGATTCCCGTTAAGTATCCTGCCAGCTTGCGACGAGAAGAGGGTACGTGGAGACCAAGAACGGATAATAACTCTGGTTTGCTTAAGCTACGTACTGATGGTATTCTTCTTTTGACTATAGCAAGAAAAAAGTTCAGAACAGAATCAATATGAGATAGATTAGAAATACTAGCCATGTTCCAAATTGGGGAGCAATATTCAATTTTAGGGGAGATGAAGGTTTTGTAGAACATACTCAATGAATGAAGGTCCTTTATTTCTGTAAATCTATAGAGAAGACCGAGTAAGCGCATAGAACTACTGTTAGTTATAGAAGTAACGTGATCAGCAAAGCTATTTTTTTTTGTAAAATACCACTTCAAGGTCCTTTTGAGAAGAAACTTTAGCAATAGGAGTTTCTTCAATGATATAGGAAGATGAGATTTGATTCCTGTTTAAAGAAATAGTAAGAAAAGAAGATTTTGAGGGATTTATTTTCAAGTTACACGCATCACACGAGTCCAAGAGTTCAGAGATGGAATTTTGCAGATCAGCAACATCCTGTAATGATCTGATTTCTCGAAATAATTTAGTCGTCAGCAAAAAGAAGAATTTTGGTTTTAGATGACGAGAGATTAGATGGGAGATCGTCCATATATAGAAGGAAAAAGAGAGGGTCCCAAACACTACCTTGAGGTACACCAGAGAGAACGGGAACAAAATTAGAAGATGATCCAGAAAGAACAACACGTTGTTCGCGGTTAGTGAGATAGTCTTGCAATAATGGAAGGAAGTTATCATGGATATTGAATCTGTGAGTTAATTTATAAAGAAGAAGATTATAATCAATTATATCGAAATCTTTACTAAGATCAAGATAGATGACATCAAGTTGTGTGTTGTTGGACAGGGATTGGGTAGCATCAGAGATTAACAAGGACAGGTTGGTAAGAGTAGAACTACCAGGAAGAAAGCCATGTTGAGCAGAGTCAAGATAGGGTGAGACAAAATTAGAAAGTCTATCTTTGATGATTCTTTCACAGAGAAAATAGATAAAAGAGAAATGGGTCTGTTTGAAGAGATATGGGTCTTATCTCCAGATTTCAGAATGGGTATAATATTAGCCTGCTTCCAAGAAGAAGGAAATACACCTTCGGCAAAACACCTATTTAAAATACGAGAAAAGAAAATTACGTACAAAAGTAGCACTAATGTTATCAGAGCCGAGAGAACGATTTAGAGGTAAAGAAGAAAGCAGATATTTTGCCTCATCAGATAATGTACTTAATGAAGACAGTGAATGCGAACAGATCGGTTGAAGCTGAGAAGGCGGTAAAGGAGGAGATTGGACACAGAAATTGTTAGAGAAATATTCATTCAATAGATGTACCCTCCCGAATCATAAATTATCTTGTCGGAACACGTGACTGACACCTTCTTGACCAAAATCTCTTAGAATTGCTAGATATTTCAGATGATACCTTGTTAATATAATTTTGATACTTTGCCCTAAACAATTTTTTGGAGTAGCGCCTGATCTGGGAGAAAGAGCTATAAGTATGTGCATTTGGATGTTGCTTCCAAAGCTCCCATGCAATTTTTTTTTAAACAGACCGCACTTCTGTATCAAACTAGGGAGGATATTTAGAGTATCGGAATTTCTTTATAGGGACAAAGTCTTTACAGGTAGCATGCATTACATCCGTGAACAAATCAATTGCTTCATTTACAGTTAAGTTTTCAAGTATACACCATGGGAAAAGAGAAAAAGCGCGGTTAATATCATTCCAACGAGCTTTTCTCCAAAGAAAAGGAGAAAGGAGTGAAAGGAGGAGCTCTCAACTTTGTTGTTAAAGTATTAATGGATAGTTCCACCTTCAAACTCTCGTGATCAGATGAAAGTAAATTTAGAGATGGAGTGATAGTACATGGACCTAGATTACAAATATTCTGAAACAGGAAAGAAAATCAACGATGCTAAAATTATAATTCAACTTTAATTAGTAATTATACTGTTCCATTAATTGAAAATAATAATTAAGGAAATTACATTCAGTGACATTCTCCTATTACGGACAGTATTCAAAAACTTATCTATTAATACAATTTCTCAAATTGGAGATCCAATTTAAAACAACAAACCATCTGACCTGACAACTTCAGATTTCTATAGAGTATGGCATAAAGTACGGGTGGAGTGAGATATTAAAAAATGCAAATCTTATTCTAGACAGCCGTATAGTATTCATATATAGGATGTTGAAAAAGCCAGTAAGATAAAGATATTTTGCTTAGGAAGTTTTTGAAAATGAAACAATGTAATATCGTACACATTTGGCGGGGAGAGGCTAATGGAACACCATTTTATACCAAATGACTGCTTATAAATTTAGTTCCGTGGAAAATTGGTGTCCCTTTAAATATTGTTTCATAAAAATCTCCACAATTTTAAATTTTGAATTTTTAACGTATTTTCTTTCCGTTTTATTTAATTTTTAACAGACTGTTGTCCTATTTATGTAGTAGTTCCGTCTCTACCCAAGTTTTCCTTAACAACTTTCTTTTAGGGTGTAAGTCACATAAGCTATGCCCTTATCTTCTGTCTATTTATAATATGCCAATTTTTGGTAGAATTCTGGCCATTAATTGTTGATTTAAAAAAAAGAATTTTGCAATTAAAAATCGGAATTTCTCTTCTTCAGCATATCACTGTGATGCGACCATACTAAGACCACAAATCCTCATATATTTTAGAATAGTCTAATTATATTTGGGGAAGAAAAACTCATCTTGGTAGCATGAATAGTTCATGCACTATATTGGTTTTCTATTATGTCTCAACGTAAGATATATGCTTATGAAGTTTTCATTAGGCTGTGTTGAACCGAAATTTAAATAAGTGCAAATTCAACTGAATACGTCGTGTTTTCCTTTTTTCATCTAAATTAACAGTTAGTTTAAATTAATTATAACGTGTTAGTCTAATATTGCTTTATCTTCATTAGTTGGAACGGTCTCTGGAGGTCTCTCCCTAGTCCTTGTTTTAAAGACCAGAGCTCCATCTTGAAGTGCCCAAAGTGTGGGGTGAAAATAGATTAAAGAGGGGAATTAAAGTGAGCCATAAATAAAAATAGCTGTGGAAAAATCAGATGAGCAATAGTGAGTAGGCATAATCTGAGCTATGTAATCAAAACACTCGCTTATTAGGTTCTCACCTCTCGGTGGAAGAAAGTAGAGCTGTGAAAGAAAACGAGAGAAAAATTATATCTCAATTTCGTAACTAGGCTAGCGTTCTGTATAAATTAACCTTCACGTCAGTTGGTCAGGAATATTTAACAACATTGCAAGGGTACTAGGAAGTACTACTGTTTAACTTTAGCCCTGCACTCTTCCCTTGGACTAAATATCCCGTATGCAACGGATGCATAAACAAAGAAATAATAAAAACTAACTAACTCTATGGCTTATGAAACTCTCAAGTTCATCGTCGCAGTAATAAACGTTCGCCAATGTATTCTATCCTGGGCAATATCAAGTCAGTTTTCATCACGAACACCTACTTCTCGAAGGTATCTTCTAATAATAAAAAATATAAAAAAAATATTATTACCCATCTACCTGAAACTCAGAAAGAAAACTGGAGTGAGAAGGTTGACAAAAAGAATACTTAAGAACTTCCTTTACGAAGGAGCGAGAATCAAAGTAAATCACAGCACGGAAATATTAATATAAACAAACGCTTCAGGCTTTCTAAAAATAAACATATTCCGTTCAAAGAACAGAGCAGTCATCTTGACACATTCCAAATACTCAACCACAATTATTTAAATACATCATAGAAAAGGCTGATTAACTAAATCATTTAGTAAATAAAATCATAAGGCTGACTTAAACTGAAACTAATCGCTGCAAAAGTTAAATCGCTCAACCCCTCCGCCCCGCCACACACACGTAATTTGGTTTTGTCAATAGTACTGTTCACGCTAGTTTCCAATGGGTTTTAATAATAGGTCTACCTGTATAAGGCATTATTAGAAGAGGAATCTAAAGAGTACTTATCAATATTTAACACGGAAGATATAAAGAAAAGTAAATATTTCACAAACTGCAAAGAGAGATATCACTAATCTTGATAAGAAATCTACTAATACTTTTGACAATCTTAATAATTGTTTACGATTTAAACCAAATTGATGCTACTATCTTCTGTAACACATACGCTACGTCTAAAGGAGTTCATTTGGATACATAATTTTTTAAAAATCTTTTCTGTTAACAGCAAACCTTGTTTATTAAACAAAGGGATTGTGAGGTTACATATCTTATAATTCGTTGTGATTTACCACATAACAAGACATATCGATACTGTTAAAATCTTTGGTTTTGATATAATATTGTACAATCAAAGTGTCCATGTAACGAAAAGTTCCTTCAATGAATTTGTAGAATGTATGAGATAATACAATTGTCTCTTCATGATGAATATTTAACAAAGTTACTTTTAGATATTGACTTAAACACAAAAACATATAAATATTAAAGTTGTGCTTGGAAAGTCCAAATCCAAGCACAACTATGAGTTGTGGTACTCTCCAGGTGGTTTCGAGCGAGAACATCGACAACAAGAGTGGAAGGTGTGTCTGATTGGGAAGTGGGTCGACTGGGTGAAGCAGTTGGTAGCGCATTAGGACGGTAACCCAAAGGTCCCGGGTTCGATCCCCGGTCCAGTCACATACTTTTCACCCTTTAATATCAATTGTATCTTCATCTACAGAGGCTTGATGTACAGAGGGAAGTTACCTCCTTTTCAACCGTAAGGCTCCCAAGCACCTCGAACCCAGTATCAAGAAACTCATTTATGAAAGACAGTTATAAAACTGCTCTACTAGAATTGTATATAATGGAACATCAACATTATTATTTTGCAGAGCTTGTAAACGACAAATTATATAAACAGAAAAGATATGTAATAAACAAGCAGGATATTATAAAACTGCTATTTAAGCTATTGTGTAACGATTACAGCAATGACTTTTCCGGGTAGCCCACAGGAAAAAGAGCAAGGTATCTGAATTCCACGGGCCATCGTGTCATTGTGTCGCGCTGACCAGTGGAATTCCAGAGAGTGCTTTGGCACCCAGAATTGGGAAAACAAGATGTAAAGGGAAATCTTGGTACTCCAAAATGACAGTCCTTGGGTTAGCTACGAGATAGCAACATCAAACAGTACTTACTGCATTCTAGAAGTATTCCTGTGGTCTATCCGGTAAGTCGGAACACGCTGTAGATATGTATTGGAAACTTGAGACTTAAACCTTTTCTCTCAAATCCTCTCGCTTATTATTTACTATAGCTACATCCCATTTCTAGATCCCAGTATAATTTAGCACGGGCAGAGGAACCGTTGCGCAACTTTGCAAACAAAAACATAATTTTGCATTAGTATTAACAATGACAACAGACAAAATTTATGTTTCTTGTGAAAAGAATTTAAAACTTGCTAAGCCCGTTTCTGATTATCTTAACAAGTAATAATGTTTTGAAGCTCCGGCTTTAACTTCTGTGGTTAGCTCCAGACAAGGATTCTTCTATATCAACCTCAGGGTAGGTAATACCAATCATGGGCGTATAGTGACGTCATAAATAATTTACCAATGGCTAAGGTACCTGCTTTGATGGACCTCAAAATTGGAGGTGAGGCGACACTTGGTATAAAACTATAACCCTTTGCCTAGGGGACACAAAATCCATTAGCGAGTTATGTCGCTCGACATAAGAAAAGCAGAAGTACTTCGGTTAAGAGTTTATTAGTCTGAGAAGACGTAGAATACAAAAGCTCTGTTGACGGTTTCCCGACAACCTCATTTATATACACCAGGTACATTATCTTTCTAAGTCGTATTTATTTTATACAACATTTCATAACTGAAAGTAGTTACTTTCAGCATAAAGCAATCGGCAACATGACCTAAATAATACCCCGACAGTTCTTAACTTCAGTTTCCATTCATAAAGCAGATAATTTCCATATGTGCAGTCCAACATAATGTGCAGTTGCGAACAAGTATTCCAAACCGGAAATACAGATTATCTACATCTTTCACTTGCGTGTGCAAATACAGGTAACATAACTTTAACGCTGTGCATAGCTTTTAGTGCTAAATAAGTCGTATAATATCTAACAAAACTTAATTTACATAATCCAAACCTAAATCATTGCAAATCGAACATAAATTTTATTTTAAAGCCATGGGCTATGCACCCATTTGCCTAACCTAATACGGCCTTGCCTAATGTGGCTCACATGGCTACATGTGGCCATAACAAACTTTTTAGCATAATCAACGGAATGACAAGAAAAATATAAGTACACATGTATCCTACACGTTACAAACATTAAGTACTCGAGAAAGTAGACAAAACACGAAACAGACACATCTCCCTTTATCCGAAATTAAAATTCTAAATAATATCCAAGAGAATTTAGAGTAAAAACTGATATAACGTTTTTAGTTTCTGAACTCAAAACACAATTTTTACGAACTGCACAACGACTGAATACTGATTTTACTTTCTAAAATTTGGGAGGTTAAAAAAAAATAAAAGACAAATTTGAGTTATAGTCCAGCAGCAGAATGAGATTTCTGCTCTGAATCCAAAATTTTTGTATAAAGTTTCCACTGTTGGTAACTTTTAAGTGGGGTCTATTTGAGACGAAAATGGATAATGACACCTTGCCACCATTGGGCAACTCTAACAATTCAAGATGGCGTCCGCCAGTAACGTCACTGTTCAATGCCTTTTTCATATGACTGAATAATGTCTTACAACACAACCAAATTTTTATATTAAGTATATTTAATTTATTTTTATATTTACTTTTTATCATTAGTGACTTCGAAGTAGTGTCTACTTGAGATGAAAATGGTTGACACAATTTCAAGATGACGTGACTGTCCAACTCATTGTGCCATGTAAAAGAAGACTCTCATATGTTGCACCCATAACTTTGGTATTGTACATTTTTAATATTGATAACTATTAGGTAAAGTTTATATAAGATAAAAAATGTTTACTTCACCTTGTCATCCTTGGGTAGCATTCGCTGTTCAATATATCACCAGGCATAACGTTACTGCTCAACGCGTTATGTCAGTTATTTTATTTGGTCATTATCTTAGGATGCCAATGTAGTATCTTAACTGTAGGTTGATGTGCTCATGAAGTCAGTTTTCTTATAACGAATAGGTACGGGCAAGGAAAGAAGATGACTGGCATGTACACATGATCATGATTCTGTACTTCTTCGCCGCAGGGTGCACAAACTACCCTCGCTACGTTCTAGTGCACCTCAGGCGCATGAAAGGCTATTATTATGCTATTGAGGATCGTTTTCTTAAAGAGAAGTGTCATGCGGCATAATCCTTCATTCTGGAATGTCTGTGGATCGATATATGAATAGATATATCATTCATGAGATAAGGTCAAATGCAAAGTGAAATTATTATCATTATAATCACTTGTCAGCCCCTAAACCCTGAGAACATAATAAGTTTTCTTATTTGCATCAAACTGAAAATAACTTGGAACTGAGAAGACAGTAAAGATACAATACAAGACAAGCACAAAGAGGAAATGAAAGTTAGAATTTCATCAGATGCTGTGGTCGAGGATGAAATAAATCAGAGGTCTAACGGATTCTCTGGATCCTTGAAGCGATACAGAAAACATTGTAAACATAGCGACTCGGGTGATGATGCCATCAATGATTAGTTGCCATTATGCTTTAACGATCGGAAGCAAACAACTGCAAACTTTTGAGCTAGGATTGATACTTTGATCCAAAGCAAAGAAACACATTTCAGTTGGCTTAGGCAGGATATTAATTGATAGTGGCTTTATTTAATTTCGAATAATTGGATTGCAGGCTAGTTCTCGAACAGTAGTTATGAAGCATGTTCTCCCTTATGAGCTAGATCCAGTGCCAACGTAGATGTTAGAGGTAATGCCGTTTATTAATTATAATAAACGTAATTAACCCCAATGTTAAATACATTAGTGATATCATGACATATTTAGGTAAATTATGCTCCCGATGGAATTAACTTATCAGTTTTGTGGTTCTCAATTTTAATAATTTCTCTATCAAGCCAGTTACAGAACTATTAGACAGAAGAGTTGAAAGAGCCAATAAAATGCAGTGAATATTTTAATCTCCACTACAATCTTTTATGTATGAAACACGTTTGGAAGAAAGAGTTCAAAATATTTTTTGGTGAGTACACTGTTGAAGCATCCATGTCAACACTGCTTAAAGGTGACTGCAACAATTGATTACTTGAAAATCACAAACTGATATAGTAGTATTTTCTGTCCTGTTAATATTTTTCGAGATGTTGCACGCTATTCAGTTATATGGCACAGTGTGTTGAACAGTGATGTTATTATCGGATGCCATCTTAAGTGGTGGGAGCTCCTAACTGTGACAAGATGTCACACCAGTTTTCCCCTTAAACAGATTTACTTCAAAGTTATTAACATTAATAAAACTTAAAACCAGAAATTTGAATATGCCATGCGATATTATTCAGTCATATGTCATAATTCATTGAACAATGACGTTATTTGCGGACTCCATCTTGAATTTTGAGAGTAGTCCGAGAGTGAAAAAAAATGCAATCTGCCATTTTCATCTTAAATATACTTTACTTCAAGCGTTAGCTACTAACGATAATAAATTCTTAATACCAAATTTTTTGTGTTTTATGACAGTATTCAGTCATATGGAACAACGCAGTGAACACTGATGGTATCGGCGGACGCCATCTTGCATTTTGGGAGATACCCAAGTGTGACAAGGTGTCATTATTCATTTTCTTCTCAAATAGACCATACTTAAAAGTTTTTAGAAATAAAAAAAATATATGGAAAAAATTTGGGTATGACCCCCTCGGCTGCCGGATTATTAAGATAACGAAATTACTCAACGGGAGACAACGTCGGATTCAAACATAACATTGAACACAATGACACAACCGACATACTAGCAATTCCTTCACTCCCCTTTACGTTTGGCAGCTAATAAATGTAATATTTCCTATTCTGGGTTGGAGGAATGAAATTCTAGCAGTAGAAACCACACTGGATAACGACATTAACACAACCCACGTAAGTGGTTAACAATATGAAAATTCCGACTGCAATATTACTCTTGTACATTTTTTTCTCTTTTTTACTTTACTCAATTTATGTAGTACCCATAATTAAATCTTTCGTTTTCATTATTACTTTGATATGTGTGACGGATTAATTCCTTCAGGATTGGATCTAACCAAAATATTTTCCAAATATTAAAAGGTACAAAGTTACGAAGCTGGTAGCGAAACTAGAATTTAAGCAGACATTGTATTAAAATACCAAACTACATCAATTGCCACAAATTAAAAGCGTTAGGTAAGTAAAATGATATTAAATTAAGATTATAGTTTTAATTTAAAGACTAAGTTCATTCCTGAAACGTGCAAAATAACTCCACTTAATTGGTCTTCTGCCTAAACCGTCACTCAACTAAGACTCTTCATCTTGTCACGTTTCCAATTTTGGATAAATCTTTGACATGCCAATACTGACCTAAGTTTATCCAAAAAAGGCACAGATAGAGATTGTATCTTAGTAGCATGTTGGAGAACAAAATGCTCTTCGACTACCCTTTTAATCCTGAAGGGAATTTCATTTTCTTTAAGTGGACAAATCATGCCACCTAACGACTATTATGCCCGACGCTATCTGCCTTCCTAAACTCTAAAGACCAATGAGCTGCTACCAGCAAGTCACGTTGCCGTTAGAGCAGAGGAGTGCAGCATAAAGGACAAGCTAAAGCAGAAGAAAAAATATTCAACGGCAACTTTAATGCATATTTGAAACGACTATCAATGCTTATGGCGTGAGGATGTGAACTAACGTTATATTCCTCCAATCAGATTTCAACATTAATATCGAATATTAATTAGAAAATAATTTAAAAATAGAAATAAAGCTGTTTATTACACACCTACACATGAAAGGACCTTCTCGACGACCTGGTAGCCGTGCGCGTTGGGGCGCAAAGGAAGCGACTCGAATATCCCGAATTCGAATTCCGGCTGGGGCATGGACGTGAATTTTAACTAGCTTCGCATTTATAATCGTGTCAAAGTTACTAAAAATGGCCCATACAAAACAACGTTTACAACTTGTTTTAAAGAAAGGACCACCTGTTGTCCATAAAGCTGAATTACTGTCACACAACTTCCAGCAGATAAACTATACCACAGAGACATCTGTCGTCTAAATGAAGAACCACTAGATCATATACGTTACAACAAACTAGAATCTAGGAGAAATACCATTCTGGTAGAGTTGTCCACGGCATCATAATATGTCGTTATATAAAAAGGGATACAAAACGATAAATGAGCGAAACTAGATTGAAATTTCTGTGTTGTCTATTAGTTGTTTTTTCAAACAGTGACGACGTTACAATCGAAGAAATATGAGTTTTATTTCAAGTTTTGAAACAAACTTTCTTATTGATGATTCTATTTTTTGAAGATTTGTTTATTGTTTAACTCAATTATTAGTTAAATTATTAGACAGTGTAAATTATATATGGCATAATGTACAATATTCTCAATTACAGATGAAAATAAGAAATATTATTTTAATAGATAAGAAGAAAAATGGATTGAAATGTTCATGAAAAGCTGTTAATTTATGATTTCATTTCTTTGTTTCTTTTATTAATTTTAGTAAATTTATTTAATTTCTTTCTCACATTTATTCATTCAATATTTCATTCTATCTATTTATCTGTCTGTCTGTCTGTCTATTTATTGATTTCTTACATATATTCATTCATTCAGTCTTTCTTACTTACGTCCTTTTATTCGTTTATATGTCTTTCTATTTCTTTCTTATATTTGTTCATTCAGTCTTTCTTTCTTTCATTCTATCTACCTACCTGTCTGTATGTCTATTTATTGATTTATCTTTCATTCATTCATTCGTTATTTCTTTCGTCCATTGATTCGTTCATACGTACATGCATTCTTTCTATCTATCTCTCTATCTGCATATTCTTCTGTTGTTCATTCTTTCTTTCTTCCGTTCAGTCTCTATTTCATTCATTCGTTCGTTCTATCTGTCCCTATACATCTACATCCTTCTTTCTTTCTATTTATCTATCTATCTATTAATATTTCATTTGTTTAGAATTTAAGTTCAATGGACTGAATTGACACCTGTGACAAAAGATCGTCGCATGTCAGAGGGATTACATCCTTCAACAAATACTCTTCTGGGAAAGGATAGATAATAAGCGAGTGACTATTCTAAGTACCATTCCGCAATCACTAGATGAACTGAGGAAATCTCCGAAAACAATTCTACTCGCGCAGCTTGATTGAAACCTGTGCACCACCAAGGATGGTTTGATCTGCCTATTTTCTTTATTTCTTCCTTTCTTGTCTTTATATATCTTATCCTCATCCCTCCTCTCTCTCTCTCTCTTCTTTCTTCCTCGATCGTTTAAATTGAAATCTATTGTCAGCTGTAAATGCAGGCGTGCAGCTCACCTTCCGTGAGAAAGAACATTCCATAAGAAAAGAAATATGAAAGTCTTTTTCCCAATTTCTTTTTTAAATGAAAGACGTCAGTGCACATTATGGACAAAGAATCTTCCATATCCCAAGATGATGGAAACTTGGTCAATTCATCTGATAGTAATTTTCTCTTTAAAAAGTAAACCTATGTCGATGTTTCAAAGCGCTTTCTTGACTAAACGTGGTAGAGGAGTAGCGCACATCAGGAAACCACCAGAAAACATGATTTAAAGTGCTTTCGTCCATAAAGACGGGCGCAGTGGTCAAACGTTTCATTCATAAGAATAAGCATTTATAGTGTGATCTAAGTAGGGAAACAAACGTTTATTTATAAAATGCTTGTACTTATGTCAAACAAATACATATTAATTGTTATTGGGTAAATCAGCTATATTTTAGGGGGTACATTCGTAATGGCCGCCATCTTGAGGTCAGCCATCTTGAATATTGTTTGATATTTTCAAATAGGAAAGGGGTCATGTAACATATCAATTTTGGCCAGCATTTTACCAGAAATACATTGGTTAAGTCAGTTTTGACGGAAATTTATTTTTGAGAAAGATAATGAGACGTGACATTAGTACGCGCAGTTAATTGAAAAGTCCAGAAATACTCTGCTCTTTTTGAAACAATGCAGCAAATGAAAACCCAATGCACAAGTAATTAGTATTTGAAACCATCTACTCAATGACCATTACTTGTGTATTGGGTTTCCACTTCTTGCATTGTTTCAAAAAGGACAGTATTTCTGGACTTTGGAGCTAACTAAAAATACTAATGTCACATCCGGTTACTTCATTCAAAAATAAATTTAAGTCAGAACTGAATCCCCAATGTATTTCTGGTCAAATGCTAGCCCAGACTGTGATGTTACATGACCCTCTTCCTTCCTATTTAAAAGAATCGAGCAAGATTCAAGATGGCAGACTTTAAGATGGCTGCCATTACGAATGTACCCCGTAAAAGATAGCTAATTTACGAAATATCAATTAATAAGTACTTATTTTCCATCATTACAAGCATTTTATAAATAAACTTTTGTTTTTCTACTTAGATCACAGTATAAATCCTTATTCTTATGAATGAAACCTTTGTCCACTGCACGCGTCATTGTGGACGAAAGCACCCTTAATCATGCTTTCTGGTATTTTTCTGTTGCACCCTACTCCACTACACAGTTTGGTCAAGAAAGCATTTTGAGGCATCAATAGGTTTACTGGTAAGCAGGGCCATATTACTGGGCTACAATAACTTCTTTTAGCAAGGAAAATATTTTAGGAAAACGTTAATCAATTTTCAAATTGCTGAAATCACAGATTTAGTTCATTTGCATTCTGAAATCTCTGTTGATATTTAAAAAAAACCTCTTTCTTGTACTACAGCTAATGGATTTGATAATGTGAAAACAATTTTGAAAAGAACGAGGCGAATGAGTCCTTGTTTGTGATGTATAATTAAAGGGAATTACTAAAACTAATTGAAATTTAATGATTAAAGGAATATGTTTTCTTCCCACGACAAAGTATTCTTGGCTTTGAAAAACTTTTAACTATTCATTTCTTGTTGGTGTTACTTCTGTCTAAATTATTTCATCATTTTTAACATAATTATAAATTAAAAGAGTAAGAAAGACCAAAGGAGTCACCTTCATTAGTGTTTTATGGTTCCTGTTTCACAGTGAAAGATCAATATGTTGTTCAGTTCCACGTCTATTGTGATCTTTCAGGGATTTGAAATACTAGTTATGAGAGCTTATAATCTAGTGGTTGTCTGTGTTCAGTATTGTGAGTTCTGACAAGGTCATTTACCTATTTCCACATTTACTTTTGTATTTACACTTGGCGATAACTTTTTTTAGAATCAGATGCTGAACTTTTCTACAAATAATTTAAGTATTCATTTTGAAGCCCATTCGGTAATTCAATCACATGATTTCTCAATTACCTAAACAGTTTTCCCATAATGAATGTTCATTTACAGTGTTTTGCCTTTCCGTGTTATTACATTTTTCACGTCTACAAGTTCTTTATAGATGTCAGTGCTTTACCTTTTCAAATCTCCTTCTTCCCTCCTTCTTTTATTTTCGCACCATTTTGAAACAAGCGAGAGAAAAATCGAAAACAAAGAGGAAAGACGGAGATTTAAAATGGTCAAATGCTGGCAGTTATCATAAAGATAATTCAGAAATTTACTCGGAATAATTTTCTTTAATTACGCTTTCTAGTTTGCTTTCCTTTTCTCTTGTTAGAGTAAGACAATTCCGGATTTTACAGCGTATGAAATAATATAACTAGGTTCGATAGAAAGGCTAATGTAACTTTGATCTTTATTTCAAAACATGACATAAGGACTCGAATTGGTAAACACTGGCTTTGCTTATATCCCTCATATCTGGTTTCCCACATTCAAAAATACATAAACAAACACCTTGAAGGACACAGACATCGAACTAGCAACACGCAGAATACTTCACAGAATTCCCGTCTCATAATTAAGGTTGATTAACATCATATAACACAATTGACAATATACAAGATAAACATATCTTGTTGCTCAAAGACCATAACATCCACTACAAAAGACAATCACATGAAAAACCTAAAAAGACATATTGCTCCAGCGAACACTGTTTTGTTCAACTGATCTTCTTATTTAAAGTTCGCGCGGATAATCTAAACCCTTGCATCTCTCTTTCCCTAATTTCTTGTTTCCTAGTTTACCCTTTTCAATTAAAAAGAAAACAATTACGCTAATTAGACACGAAAGCCAAACTTCGGAGCTAATACTGTTTATATACAGTTTCTATCGATTTTTATCTGTAAAAATGTTACAGTTGGGATAGTTTTAAAACTTTTGGAAGGGTGGCATTATGCTTTAGGGTGGAGGTGGGGGTTGGATCAGGCAGAATTCGTGACGGAGACCAGAGACAAGATCGTGCAAAATTTATAAATTGCGTTCGTATTGTTAGTAAAGGGTGTGGTCTCTCCCGTAGTCTAAAATATACTCTGACCAGCTTTAAAATTAGCGATCCTTTGGAGGGGAAGGTGATCCAAGTATGGCTTTTTCTTTGCTTTAAATCGGATGGGGTCTAAGATCAGGGTCTACTGTTTAAAGTGGATTCCGAACCACTACGTTGAATCTGTCTTTGCGGAAAATCGAAACCGGGACCCCATATTTAAGGTTGACGAAGAAAACAACTCAAGGGTTTTCGTACCAGCTTTTAGAATAAGTCCCGCTGGAAATCGCGTAGTCCTCGAACATGCTACAGATTTATAAAGGAAATTGTCATTCAGAATCAGTACTTGTGGTTATATCAATGTCGATGACTTACTTTCATTAACATACGACTTCGGTTTTCTACTTGTACGAACAACAACACCTTTTTAAATATACAGGCAACATTATAAAAATATTTAAATATAAATGTAGCAAGCAACATTCTTAATGCTGTTTTACCTGCCATCTATCCACCACACATGAGTTTAATTATGGTGTGAGGTGGTTCATGGAGGTAAGTTGCTACAATTTTAAGTTTACCATTCTTCCGTGTCT